>JBBPDE010026628.1:0-10571 GCA_037974605.1 Nannopetersius ansorgii
CATAAAACTTCGATGACGCCGCTTGCAAATGGGTTTCTGGTGATCAGTGATGTTGCCCTTGTCATCAGCCGCAAAAAGTACTTTCACGCGCGGCTCTTTTAATGTCGCTGAAGTTAGCTCCTTATTCAAAAAAAAAAAAAACTGCTCTCCAGACTGCAATATTGCCATTTTACATTCAGAATTATGTTGCATTTTTAAACAGACTGTTTGATAAAAATACATGTAGAGAAATAAAAACGTGCAAGTCTTTACATGGCAATGATCCTGTTTGACCATAACAGGTGATTTTTCAGTGAACCAAAGCATTTAAGGCATTTTCCTGCTTGGAAATTGCTCTTCATGTCTTTATGAGCCAGGTTCAAAGTTGAAGAATAGATTTTAAGTGAAAAGAAGATCATTGCCATGTAAAGGTTTAAAACGTTTTTTATTTCTTTACGTGCGTTTGTCACACAATCTGTATAAAAATGCAAGATGATTCTGAATGTAAAACTCAGTAACCCCCCCCTACAGGCAAAATGGCGATATTACAGTCTGAAGAGCAGTTTTTAAGGTGGAACGAACATTTCGAATAAGGAGTTTTGAAGGAGCTAACTTCAGCGTGGTGCTCTTTCCTCCTTTCTTTAAAACGGGCGGATTCAGAGCCGCCTCATCAGCAGCACCGCCGGTCCCCATGTCTGCACAATACGCACATAGCACAGCAAGAACCGGGTTGACCGGGTGCTCAGTACCTCTGGTACTTCAGAAAACCTGGTACCATAACGTTTACATTTTTTTAGTACCGACTTGGTACCGAAGTACCGGGTCTTTTGACAACACTAGTTTATACTATTCTATAATTTTTAGAATTGTTTAATGGACTTTTATTTTGATAAAGATCTCTAGTTTCAATTCCTCTAACTGAAGTCTTGAACCAGTGAAGAAACTGATGATCAGGCGGTGATCAGTATACTGGTGGTGCTGAATGCTGAGTGGTTGGAACTCCTTTAACTAGACTCCTTGTACTTTTAGACACTTCGCAGCCTGTCAGTAAAATATTTGTTCACATTTTTTTCATTTAATCTCCTCAGTGTGACAAAAACAGTCTGACAAAAGAGTATTTTTACACCGACAGAGTGATTCAATAGAAAGAAATAAGGGGCTACTGCACGTCGGATCAACCCAGAATGGCGTATCGGTGCCTCCCTAGTGTTCCTCAGGGTGAGAAGCAGAGTTTCTAATAAAGTCCAATAAAAGAAAGTAGGTCTGTAAACTGCAAGCCCATCGACTTGCAGCCCACGTTCTGCGGTTCTCCAGTTCCCCCAGACGGTGATTAATGACGGCGTCTACCTGCAGCGGAGAACGTCTGGACGGAGCTCTCAAAGCGCATCTCAAGTAATTTGAAGCACAAACAAACAGTGCGAAGGGGGAAAAAAGAAAAACAGAAAGAAAAAGAAAAAGAGAAAGCTGCTGCCTGGGTGCAGGCGCTGGCAGAATCTGCTCCGAACAGCAGGCAGGTTTTACTGGACACAGCACAACGAGGGGAAAAAGTGCAGAAAAGCTGAGAGCTGGAGCAGAAGAGCAGGAATCAGCACAGATTTCCTGCCAGCGAGCAACTTCTGCACACAAACCATCACGGCCTGGAAATCCAGCTCCAAACAGTGACGTTATGGATCAGCAAGCGAACAGAACCTGAAATACAGCATAGCCTGCCAGGTCATCATCACTAGAGCTGCTACTGTGTTATTTCAGAGCGCGCACGCACACACACACACACACACCCACACCTAAGAGTGAGCGGTCTTCTAAGGAAGATGGGTACTCCAAACATCAACCTCATCAGGAGATTTTGGGTTCAATATTGCTTAGTTGTCTCATACACTGCTATACTTGACCCCTGAATCGACCTGTAATATCAACCCTATAAATTCAATTCATAATTTAAAGATAAATTAGGAAAGTCTAACCTAAGGTAATGAAATTATATAGAGTTTATTCCCACTAAACAAAAGTTACAAAAACTAAAACTGATGTAGGGAATGTAACCTGACTCAAAACATAGTAATTCCCAATTAATTCATTTGTTTAATAATTTGCATCTGTATTTAGCACAAGGGAATTCAAAATCAATCTTAATGGATGAAAGCTGACTGATGTGTAGAACTTCCTATCATCACCATTAAAGCATTATACTTGCTATTAGGGTCCTAGAGGATATTAAAATAGAGAATAGAAAGGGCCAGAACACAGAACCATGTGGGACACCATGATCTCAATTCACAAAATGGTCGGTTTATACAACTTGGAGATTCAGATCAGTAAATACAGGACTGAAACATCAGTCTGCAGCACAGAGATCCTGAAAGGCATATTACGGCAGACCTCAGTACCTCTCTAATGCTGCTCTAACATGAAGAGGTTTGAGCAGAGGAAGCATTATTTTCACTTGATACTTGATTCATCCACAAATTTGTTCAAGAGCAAATAATGTTATTAATGTTGTACTGATTGAAGTATTGAAAATAGGCCAATGTGTTGTCTGTCTTTTCTGATAAGAAAGAAGGAAAGGTGTATAGATAGACAGATGAATAGACAGACAAACAAAGAAAAAAGAGGGGAAGAGAATAAGAAAACCAAAACTGAGAAGAAAATGCGAAAGAAAAACTAAAGAATTGGTCATTGTCCTGTCTAGCAGTAATTAAAATTGTCATATGAATTTCTGATTGGTTAATTTCTTATCAATACACCCAGAGAAGCCCGCCTCCTCACTGGAGAAAACACAGAAAACACTTATCACACCATAAACAGCAACAAACGAGAGATATTCATCCCTCTTTCAGAGTCATTCAGTTATGCCGAGTCCTTCAGAGTCATTTAGAGTAATTCAGAGTCCGACTCATTCAGAGTCGGTCATCTGAGGCGGAGTAAAAGTCGCTGGCTGAGCTGCAGTACAAGGGCGAGTGGGGTGGGGGGGTGTGGGTGTGTTCCTGTTATGTAACGGAGGTCCTGCAGCTCCACTAAGCCGCTCCGCTGTTCAGAAGCGTCTGGTCTGAGTGAGTGTCCTCCTGACGAGTCCCGACTCGTTACAGAAACTTTGAGTCGAGGATGAGATATAAATACGGCTGGATTAGAGCGTGACCTCCAGCCACCCATCCAAAACTAATTCTCAGACTCTCCTCTACCAGCCTGGAACCTGGCACCGACGCATGACCCAGCCCACCCGGCTGACCCCGCCCACCTCAACAATTCCAATATCCCCACCAAAGATCAAACACGGCAAACCAGATACGATGCGGTCCTCCTGTCCCACCTTAACGGGATGGCCAAGCCAGTTCCCTTCAGCTGTGTTTATATAAATGCCCCCCCCAGCCTGGATTATGCAGGTAAGGAGGTAATAGTCTCAACTCCTTAATGGCTTAAAGTGCAGAGGTATTAATAGACCGGTCCCTAAAAATACAGTCCTGTGCAAAAGTCTGGGCACACCTGGTCAAAAACCATGCACATTCTCTACTTGGACACATTACTGCTTACTGAATTTAAAATAAAACGGCATCAATAAATGTGGCCTGTGCAAAAGTAATGGCACCTTTTATATATTACCGATACACAAGTCAGCAAATACATGGAAAATAGGCAAAAAATGTCACATAAGTGAGTGATAAAAAAATTAAGAGAACATGTACTGGGGGAGTGTGGCTATATACACGTACACCGTCTCTCAATCAGCCCGAGGCAGGGGAGGAGTCTCCCAGAAGCAGATCAACTGCTGACCTCAGCAGCTGTATTCAGGCTGTACGGGTATGTTTAACAGGCCTTTAACCTTAAAAAACGTCACCAAAGCCCTCAAAGCGAACCCCTATCTCTCTCCATCTTTCTCACCCTCTCTCTCTGTACAGGAAGGACAACATATATACAGTACTATGCTAAAGTCTTGAGCCACCCTTCACTTCTTCATATTGTACCTGGCTTTAATGGACTTTATTGATGGATTATGAAAATGTAACAATATTTACAGACTTTGAGCCTTCTTGACTCCATGAAAGTGATGATGTGGGCCCATTAATGTACTCACAATCTCAATATGTGGCAGTAAAATCGCAATACTGATTACATTGTGCAATTTTAATGGATTATTAAGTGTGCAGGGCTAATTTCACTGCCATTATGGTGTTTTTCCTGCTAAAAGTGTGATAGTGTTAAAATCAATGTTTGATCGGACGTATTAATCCAAGCTGACTGAGTCCAGTGAACAATACACACAACCGTCACTGCAAATAACACACCGCTGCAAGTTATTTGCTTATGTCCCATTAAATATGCACAAATCTCTTTCTCTCTTTCCTCTCCTCCTTCCCTGTTATCTGATAAGTGGTGCAGATCGATGGCGAGAGTGTCTGAATATCCTGCTCCGCACGGTTCTGCTTGTCAAACTGACTGTCCTGCAGAACTCAGAACGAGTAATCTCAAGGGTTTAGGAAACTATTCTAGGAAGGAAAACCCCCAACACACACCACCTTCATCTGCTGAGAAAAACAAGCTCTGTAAAAAAAAAAAAACTTCCCCAAAACCAATATCATCCACCTGACGAAGCACTGAAACGGCGGTTTGCATTCTAAGCAAATGTCATGGCTGTCGTCTCTGCGTTCCCTTCACCCAGCAGAAACATTCCAGCCTTTAATTCTCCTCCATAGCGCTTTTTCCAATTTCACCCTTAAATGGGCCCATATGCCACATTTTTCTTTGATTTTTCCCACCCCTGATGACGTTTATGTGGCTTTATGCACCAAAAACATCGGCCGATCACACTTACACAAAATCGGTAATTGGAATCGGCCAAGAAAATTGCAATCGGTGCATTCCTACTTTTAGGTACATTACAGGGCCCAAATCTTTTCAATTTACCATGTGATTTAAACCTACTAAAGCCCTATCAACAGTATCAAAAGCGCAATAGTTTCATTTTTGGCAATAATCAGGCTTACTAACAGGAGAAGGCCCCAATATGCAAATGAGCTTTTCATCAATCGCAGTGTGGTTTTAATAGGGTAATCACATGGTGTTTTTTTAAGTGCCAACACTACACTTTTTCTTTTGTTTCATTTTTTCCATGTTTGTGTGAGTGGCCATTTGTTGTTGTTCCCATGCCTTTAAGATCTATTTTCTATTTTCTGATTGGCTGCAATGTAGCCTTACATCTTGCATCAATATCTACATACTTAAATGTCATAAAAAGTGATGATATGGGCCCTTTAAAGGACATCACAATCACACTATGTAGCCGCAAAATCACAATACTGATATTTTGTAGAAATTATTTCAGCGAAAGCCTGGAGTGCGTTTTTTAAAGTGTAATTGCTCAATAAACGTCCATGATTTCAGCCTAGCTGAAACGGGTTGCCAGGTGTTTACTGTTGTGTAATCACAGTGCCGAGTATCGGGTACGATGAAAGTCTTATTATAATGCGAAACATGCAAAGCAGTTCAGCTCTTTGTCAATACTGGCATAGTTACCATTCTTCTAAGGCAGTGCAATCAGACCTGTACGGCCTGTCCTCTCAGTGTAAACCTGCAGTACTGTACTTAAGTCTTGAGTCATCCCTCATACCTTCCTTCCAGAGATCCAGACTGACTTGTATGTTAATAAGTGGTCACAAGAAACAGTTCTCCAGGCTTCCCGAAGGACTTTCAAAGACTCATTTCCAGTCCAGTCCCTGAACCTGACCGGTTTCAGAGGAGGGTTTCTGTTTGTTAAGACACTCAGTGACCTACATATAAATCATTCAAGCAGAACTAAGAGCATCTAACTGAAGTCCTGAACCAGTGAAGAAACAGGAACAGATGATTCCAGATGATCAGGCGGTGATCAGTATACTGGTGGTGCTGAATGCTGAGTGGTTGGAACTCCTTTATCTAGACTCCTTGTGTCTTCAGACACTTTGCAGCCTGTCAATAAAACATGTGTTCACATTTCTTCCATTTAGTTTGAGGCTCAGTTTGAGGCAGCTTAAGGGGAAGAAATTGTATTTTTTCACCAATAAAGTGATTCAAAGCAAAATATAAAGAAATGAGGGGGGGACTCAATTCGTTTGCAGAGTACTGTATGCAGGAATATAAACTAATCCCCCACATTTCACAGGGGTTACATTCCAAGAGCACCCGTGTATATTGAAAAAACGTATGTATTGAAAAAACGCTGTGTTTTGGTTAAAAAATGCCTAAATTTAATTTTAAACTCAATTTAATGCATTACCCATGATTAAAATGTAATGGTAAATAAATAATCAAACAGAAAACGTTAGCAGTTAGAATTAACAGTGTGCAAAGACTCGTACACAAAAGAACAAGACAGCTCTCAGTGCTGATGCTCAGTTAAGTCAGGAACAAGGTAGGCAATATTGGTTTATTTGTGTGTGAGAGTGAGTGGGTGTGCGAGAGGGAGAGAGAGAAAATCTGTTAGCATTAACGGTTAGCAATAGCAGTGTGAAAATACTCATACAAAAAAGAAACGTAGAAATAACTCTCTCTACCCACATGTTTAGACAAGGTAGAGCGTACTAATAATAAATAAACAGATACCTTGAAAATTTGGTGGGGGGAAAGTTTAAAACAGTAAAATACGAAGACAAGACAGAGCAGACAGGCTGCAGCAGGCTGCTTCTTCTTCTTTTTATGGTGGTTGACAATTTTCCAGCCCAGCGGAGGCAGTAGTACAGTTTGGTACTCAGAAAAAGACGCGTTATATATTTGTAGTTTCTGCGTTATTGTGTGCATTTCCGTGTAAAACGATGAGTTTGGTTCTTTAAAAAAATCAGTGTGTGACTGAATCCGCGATTCCTGATTCGCGTAAAACTGGGGAATTACTCTACCAAATTATTACCAAAAATTAATACGGGAAAAAACGGGGATCCTAATGGTATACATGAGACATGAAGTGATGGTGTATGCTACTTTAGCCCCTCGATGTTTACTTTCCACATACAATAATAATCCATAAAAGATAGATTTAACTATTATTTTCCATCCCAGATATGCTTTAATCTGATGTGAACAGATGTTTACCAATGATAAACAACTCACTTTACTTCTCATTTCCAGTGTTTTTCAGCTCCCTCTCATTCATTTTAGGCTTGAGGCCTCAAAGGACGAGCCAATTAGGAGCATTTTATGCATTTTCAAACATCTCAACAGTTTTTCAACCAATTGTACCGACATAAACAGGGGTTAGAAATGCTGTAAACACTGTTGGCGTCTTGCAAAAGTCCTGCAAAAGCCTTTTATTTTAATAAAATAACGTTTACAGCATAATGGAAAGCACAGTGCATCCAAAAAACAGCATGGACAAAAGCCAAGAGAGGAATATAAATAACCTCTAATTTGCTGCTATGAGGCAAAGAAATGCAGTCGGATGTTTAAACGGGGGTTATCAAATGATAAATAATGTCACCCACTGCAGAACCTAATTACCGATGTTTCACGGTTCTCTCGTTCATTTTAGGACCATTTACAGTGCTGCAAAATATATGGATAACATAGCACTGCAGAGATGTTTAAATATATTAAAGGGCCCATACTGTCACTTTTCCATTCAAATTTTTTTGTGATGTCACAAAAAGGTAGCACATTTACATACATCTATTTGTTTAGCCTACAGGTGTTTAGGCCCCTGCTGCGACAATACAAATCAGCCAATCAGAAAAGAAATATTAAGATGCAGTAACAGAAAACAGCCTGTTCAATTCTTAGGGATAAACAGATGTTGCAACTACATTAATGAATTACACTGTTACATAAACACACACAAATGTGAAGAAAAATGAAACTAAAATGTACATAACAGGCCCTTTAATGACAACTCGAACCAATCAGGGTCCTTAACAGATAGATACTAAAATAATTAGACTGTGGATTAAATGATGACCTTGATCCATCGGAACTCTCAGTAACTCACCTGGAGCTGTGATTGGTCACTCTGTCCGAAACACTGTTAGAGGCATATTAAAGCATTCTATGATGTCAGGCCTAGAAATATCTAACATGATGTAACTCCTAATGGCTTAATGACAAAATAAAATGAAATCAATACGTCCTTTCAGAGATTTCAGAGGATGAGCAGAATTATATCTACATTTTGCACATACTTTTCTACCCATAAAACAGGCCATATCTGAATGTGTACAGTGAAAACTGTAATAATTCATTTCAAATGAGTGTTTGATACTTAAAAGCCAAAGAACTGTGAAAACAAATAAAAGCCTCTATAATCTGCCACTATATTGCCATTTTATTTACACAAATCCAGCCGTTTTGTTCACCATCATCCCCCCAGAGGAGCTATATGGATGTTCTTGATGTAAACTTGTGAATCTGAACTAAATCACTGTTCTTTGGGGACCATTTTACCTCAAAGCCCTGCATGTATCCCTCCACCATGAACAGGTTTACTTTTAGATCCAAAAGCATCACTAAAATCTGGCATAGCAACATCTCGGGCCAAAACTCAACACTTCAGCTAAAAGGTGTCTGTTTGATGCTTAGAACTGTGCAGCAGCCATAAAATAGCCCTTGCAAAATAACGTTTTAAGTACAATAAAAACATTGGTAGCCATTTCACTGTGAGACCAAATCAAAGCCACTCTAATCTGCCACTGAGGGCTGAAAAGCTACCAGAATTACATTTTCAGCCGTTTAAAGTGTACACAGTAGTAGCTGAGCACATTTTATTAACTGTAAATGACCTAAAGCTCTGCTGGAGATGTGAATGTGAATGTCTCTTTGCCCCTAACCAAGCTGAGCTGTGATTGGTCAGAAGAGTGTCAGCAGACATCAGATGATGCTTCTGATTGGTCAGTCTTTAGAGCTGGCAGAAATTACAACAGCGTGAAATGTGGGCAAGATACACACACGCACACACTTCAGGCATGCACACTTACTTTCCTAAAGGGTGTGCCACGCAGGACATATATAAATGCACACACGTGTGTGTGTGTGTGTACCCTTTGGGAAAGGAACCCTGCACTTGCACTCACATATACGTAATATTAAACTAATTATTTACTATATCATCATCCATAACCTGCCCCATCTGTCAAAACCCGTCCCTTCAACACCCCCCCTCCCTGAAGGGCGCCTCTAGCTGGAGCCAGTGTGTTTTTTTAAGCTTTAACCTATAATCTTTGGCAGTGTGTGCTCAGATGCCCTCTGCAGATGTTCCCTGGTACCAATGCCCTCCTACCCATCATCTAAACCAGGCTCTTCCTCAAACAGCACCATTTTACACCTTCAGACAGCTCCAACATTTCCTACCCTGTGTGGCATCTGGTATCCAGGAGGACAGAATGTCTCAATCAGATTAAAGAGGAGAAGCAAATGCTACAAATAGGTCTTAAAATGCATGGCTGCATCATTAGGACATTTGGAGAGTGGGGGTGGAGGGATGCTCAAGAGAAATTGCGAAGTCCAGGTAATTTAACAGGAACATGTCTGAGATGTCTGACCACGTTTGGTACCACCACGTTCTCTAAACGCCAGACTTTTTTTTTCATTTCATTCCACCTTAAAAGGTGCAGCAGCTCCATTGCTGCTTAAAGAAGCGCTCTCAGGCTTGCCAATGAAACTGCCGCGTCTTTTAAGGTGGACCGGATAATTTAGACAGGAGTCTCGATTTTAGGTCCAAAAACGCCTAAGCTGGGCTAAAGGGAATTATATATTCTCTACACATACAAGAGGTTCTCCTTAATCCTACACGACCCTTTAAAGGTTCTAAAGAGCTGCAGAAACCTTACCAGTTCTCCTGCATCCATCGGATGGCTTCGTCCTCATTAAACTGTCTCTCGAACTCGTACTCGTGCAGAGCCAGCACAGACATGGTCCAGAGGCCTCTCTCCAATCTCAGCCAAGATAAAAACACTATATAACACTATATAAAACAGAGAGGTGGACGGGATGGGTGTCCTCGGACCCGCGTGTGCGTAAGTGTGTATGTGTTTCAGCAGCAGCCCTGACCTCGCATCTCTCTGTTCTCGAACGTTAGCCCTCCCTCCAAAGGAACACTCCGGGTCCTAACGCCTCCTCTTTTATCGCCTCCCTCAGGAGGCTGGCTCGACCTTTGACACACATTTACCTTTATTTTTTTTCGTTCTTTAAAAAGATGCACAAATGCAGCATGCATTGCATAAGCTGTGTTTGGAGAAAGGCCTTTAGTCCTTGATGCTGCATCATGATCATCATCATCAAGCCTGGTCTGCAAGGCCCACATCCCATTCCTGCAGCATCAGGACCACGATACAGCCCTTATCCCACAGCAGTGAGGACTTATGTCAGTCAGCATGGCGTTCTCCATTATAATGGTATTAAATATAAATATATATACAAATGAACAGTGTGTGGTTTCTCTGAACACGGTGTATGGTTTGTCTAAAAACAGTGTGTGTTTAGTCTGAACAGAGTGTGTGGTTTCTCTGAACACAGTGTGTGTTTAGTCCGAACACTGTGTGGTTTCTCTGAACACAGTGTGTGTTCAGTCCGAACACTGTGTGGTTTCTCTGAACACAGTGTGTGTTCAGTCCGAACACTGTGTGGTTTCTCTGAACACAGTG
>JBBPDE010026663.1:0-10569 GCA_037974605.1 Nannopetersius ansorgii
CTTTATCTAGGCTCCTTGTATCTTTAGACACATTGCAGCCTGTCAGTAAAAGATTTGCTCCCATTTCTTTCATTTAATCTCCTAAAAGATAAAAGAGAAACTAATATTGTTGCACCATCAAGGAGAAATTAAAAAGAACCTTTTTGCACAGGACTGTACACATACTGATCCTCTTGGCATGCCTACAATAAGAAGCAATCATCTGGACATTAATATCTAGCCTTCGGCCGTGCTTGCAGGCTGTTGCGTGCAGTTTTGGTCGTGTGTCTGCATCATTGATGGAGAGGCGATAGTGTTTCTCTGACACTCCTGGAGAGCCGGTTAGGTTACCAAACAGAGAAACTACAAACCAGCGTGAGCTCAGAGGAGTTTAGCTTACACCAGATCCACCACAGTCTGGCTCAGACAACACTCAGGCCTCAGGCTTCATCGACATTAAGTCATGTGACCCTTTTACATGCTCTGTTTATGACAACTGTGATTTAGTGATTTAACCTTTTCTTTAAAAGGCCTGTGGTTCTGATCCTGAGAGTGACCATCATGCCAAGGTCGTTTTTGGTGAAGAGTAAACGGGCACACAGCTACCACCAACCCCGTGGCCTGGAGGACGACTGCACCCAACTCCATACACTCCTAACACACACATGCTCAGGTACCGTATATCTGTCCCATGCAACATTTTTTCGAATCAGTGTAATATCAAAGTCAGAAATGGCTCTAAATTACATGATAATTACATGATACATGATAATAAATACATAAATAACATCTAATTACATTAACCTACTTAAAAATTGTTTGCTGGTTTATCCGAAAAAGTCAAAACAAAGATGCTTTTGAGTGCCAGTGACAACAATCCATGCGAAGGCATACAAAAGATTTTATTGTTCCAGTACAGTCTTAGGGTCCAGTTCTGGTTCCGGAGGGCTGTGGTCCAGCACTTGTGTTAAAATTACTGCTGGAATAGTTACTATGTAATTGAAACATACATTAGCCTCTGATTTGAATTCTGTATTAAAGGCCCATGTTAAGAATATTGTTTTAAATTAAAACAGTCTCATGTAGGAAGAAAATTTTTTCATGAAATTTAAAGGTGCCATTCATTCTCCACACAGTTGCCTATATAAAAACATAACCAGCAAAAGTAAGCCTGTTGTCATAATGGTTATGAGGTCATTATCATGATGATTAGAAATGGCTAATATTACCTTGAACATATTTACATGTGGGGCTACAGCCAGCTTGTAGCCCCACCCATCCAGTTTATATCCTTATAGCTCCACCCATCCAGCTTATAGTGGTTTAGCCCCACCCATTCAGTTTACAGCATTTTAGCCCCACCCATTCAGTTTACAGCATTTTAGCCCCACCCATCCAGTGTAGTTGTTAGCCCCGCCCACTGTAAGGAACAAATGGTCGTGTAATAATACATTTTGACCATTTATGGTGGATAAAAACAAATGTGAGCTTCATATGAGCTTAAGGGGGGGAAATCTGGAATGTTTGTCCTGTAAGGCAACTGTCAACATAATTCCTAAATATTGACCTGCTCTTATTTGAACCTGTGCAGAAATCCAGCCGGGGAACGTGTCTCAGTGTTGTAGAGATGCAGGCAGACACTCCCCTGAGGGCAGCGCCGCACACACCGCCGAGAACTGCGCCCAGCACTCCCCCCTCAGCTGCGGAGGCAGTGTGTGTGACCGGCCCTCGGACCACGAGGGGTCGTGGAGGTCCCTCAGCTGCGGGGAGAGTGTGTGTGACCGACCCTCGGACCTCGAAGAGGAGTCGTGGAGGCCCCGATCTAATTCTGCTTCTTCAGGTGCAGATATTTTTTTATAATAACAACAAAATTAATTTTATATAGCACTTTTCTAATTAGTCAGTCATTTTAAAAAGGTCAGAAATATAAAGATTAAAACAATTATCCAAAATATCTCATAATATGAGAAAAAACTCAAGTGCTAGGACAGTGTGAGAACCAAATGAGGGTTCTAAGTGCTAAATATAAGTTCTAGTGCTAAAATCTTTAAGTAGGGAACAGTGCAAGAAGATGCACGCCTATTCAGATAGAAGGACAGGATTGATTTAGGGTAGATAGATCATCAGGAGTGGAGATGTTCCCTGAACACACGAGTCTTCAGGATGTTTTTGAAGACGGAGAGGGATTCTGCAGCTGTGGTCATTCCACAGCGGGGTACAGAATGAGACCAGTCTGGACTGGGTCAGACGGTGCTCCTTGGAGGAGTGGAGGGAGCGAGTAGGAACGTAAGGCTGAATAATGGGATTAAGGTCACTGGGTGCAGACCCAGATGTCACTCTGTAGGTAAGAATGACTTTAATTCGGGCAGCCAGTGTAGGTCAACCACCAATGGGGTGTGCGGTGACCTTTTGGGTTGACTGAAGACCAGCTGAGCTGCTGCGCCCTGAACCAGCTGTGAGGGTCTTATTGTACAAGCTAAAAAAACCCACTAGGAGGGCATTGTTGGCAAGAGACAACCATAGCTTGTACCAGGGGTTGGGTGGCATACTGAGTCAAGTATGGCCTGAATTTCCAGATGTTTGGTTTACTTGGAAGGGGGTTCCAGAAGGAGTGGGCACCCATCAGCCCAGGAGCAGCATTTGGTTCTTTTATGAAGTGCAAGAAGATTGGAATCAAGAAGCAAATTATGGAGAAGACCTGCTAGATATGATCGTGCCAAATTGTGAAGAGATTTCTAGGCGAAGAGTAGAAGCTTAAACTGAATACGCTGCTGGACAGCCTCCTGTCCTGTTACTGTACAGATTCATTTTCACACTGTTTCAATTTGCAAACTGCATTCCCGAGTCAAACATATGGTCAGGCTTTAGGACAGCTGCCATCGATTTTTTCCCCTGCTGAGATGTTTTAACCTTCATTTATGGACTGCATTGCCATAAATCACATGAGCATGTTTATTTACTAGTACCTGATGTTGTCTGAGGTGAGTGTGTGATGAATACAGGTGTTCAGATGAGATGTGCTACTTTGTGTACTTTACACGGCCATGGGCTTTCTTTTTACACCCATAAATGAATGCTACCTCGCTGTCAAGTGTCCATTCGAGCCTTTGGCAGATGGTGATTAAAACGTATTCTTGCAGAGAAGATAAAATAAATACTGTTGTAAACTGATTATTGGAAGCATTATTTGATCAGCCTATCAAGATGCGCTACCCCATATTATTAAACATAGATGTTATAGCTGAACATCAAATCTTGCTCCTCTTAGTTATACAGGGTGGATGAAGTGAGGACTGGTGTAACACAAAGTGATTTTGTTTTGGAAGCATTATTTGATGAGTATATCAGGCTATCGAGATGTGCTACCCCAAATTATAAAATGTAGGTGTTAATCAAAGTCTCCCCTTATTCCGTTCACAATTCAAAAAGAAATGAAATGCTGTAATACTGTGATCAACAGCATGTGGTACTTTTTTTCAAAACTGTAATTTGGCTAATAAGCCACTTTAATATTACATTAACAATAAAAGCATCTGGTTTTCCTGTACAAACAGAAGTGGAGCAACATGTATATATACCCGTATATACAGTATATATATATAAATTGTATGTATATAAATATATATACATACACACACACACACACACACATATATATATATATATGTATGTATGTATGTAGCTGGGCAATATTTTCCTAAACAAAGCACTAATCAAGCCTGAACTCTCTGTCTGTATTCTAGAGGTGGAGGAATGTCCCGTACCATCTCCAGATGACCTCCAGCCTTTTGACATGACCTTCCGTTCCTGTGCCTGGGCAAGATCGGAGCTCAGGCGCTTCATTCAGCCCTTCCAACGGGTCCCTATGGGCATTTACAGCAACTCTGAGAGGAAGGCCGAGGTCCTGTCCCCTGATCAGGGGGACAGCGGGGGATTCTGCCACAAATACGGCCCCCTGAGCCGAGGCCTACTGGACAACTGCACAAGGGGATATTACTCTGACCTGAAGGCCATCGCTGACGTCTCCGAGTCTGAACCACCACCTAACCTTCTGTACACGCGGCTGCAGCTGAACGGCTCCTACAAGTGTGTAAAATGCACTAAGGTAAAGCTCGCAAACCAAGAATTTACTTCAGAGCCAGAAAACATTACAGATCTGTGAGGAAGTCTAAATAAATCCAATAAAAACTCAAATACTCAATATGTAATAGTAATAATCAGTAATAATGATAAGTGGTTTATAGGAGAGCTGATTTAACCGTAAGGAGCAGTGGATTCATATTTCTGTATTCATTTTCTAAGAGATGTTGGGTGATACATTGGTGTGAAACTGGTTCTGCAGGTGTTTTCCACCCCTCATGGTTTAGAGGTGCATGTGCGGCGGTCCCACAGTGGCTCGAGACCCTTCGCGTGTGAGACGTGTGGAAAAACATTCGGTCACGCCGTGAGTCTGGAGCAACACAGAGCCGTTCATTCACAGGTACAGATTTTAAAGCTTCTAAAGCTTAATGATGAATTAAGCAAGTATTTATTGTGACATTTTAAATGAAATATTCATAATTTAACATGTTACATTCATAATATGACATAACACATATTTGTGTGTCTTGATTACTATTGAGCCCAGGTTTATTGTAATTCATGGCATTTTCTAAAATATCCTGTTCAGTCTCATGTAATGTTTTCTTATCATTCGTGTGTGAAACTTGTTTATTTTGACAGGAGAGGATTTTCAGCTGTAAAATTTGTGGGAAAAGCTTCAAGAGGTCCTCCACCCTGTCCACGCACGTGCTGATCCACTCGGACACACGGCCATTCGCCTGCCCCTACTGCGGCAAGAGGTTCCACCAGAAATCAGACATGAAGAAACACACCTTCATACACACAGGTACACACACACTCTGGAATGAACGGGTTTACACAAACATAAACCACATCTAAACAGCATATGCAGTGGTCAGTGGTGCTGGAGGCCAAGTGGGTAGGATACTTTCCTCTGGACAAAGAGGTCATGGGTTCGAATCCCCACAAAGGTGAACCGGACAAGATCATCGGTGCCCTAGGATCATAGATCCACTTTGAAGACCAGAGAAGACCAAAGAAGATCTCTAGAACAAACTGCTGAAGACGTTCTGACAGAAAGGGGTCAGAATACAGTACAGCGCCCCCTGCGGCATATGGGGCTGCAGACCAGTCAGAGTACCCATGCTGACCCCCTTCCACCACTGAAAGCACCTAGAATGGACATCAGAACTGGACCATGGACAGATGGAAGAAGGTGATCTGGTCTAATGAATCATGTTTTCTTCGACATCATGTGGACAGCTGTGTATGTGACTTACCTGAGGAAGAAACACCACCAGGATTCACTCTGCAAAGAAGGCGTGGCAGTGGAGGCTCTGGGTGATGTTCTGCTGGAGAACACCTAAATACTGCAGTTCAGCCTTCATGGAGACGCTGTTCCTAACGGCAGTCCCTCTTCCAGCAGAATGAGCCACCCACACTGCAGACACTGTTCAGGAACCGCTTGAGGAACATCTCAAAGAGCTCACGGTGTTGTCATGGCCTCCGGATAGCGGCATAAAATCATTGGCCAAGCCGTCACACATCACAACCCACAACATTCAAACACAGCAGTGGCGCATTAACACAGTTCCAGGAGAATCTACACGGGTTTCTGTTCTTCATCAGGTTAATCGGAATCGGAATATTGCATCACTGCAGTTGTGGCAGATATTTTATTAAAGCAATTCTGGTTCCATTCTGTGCCCCATGGGAAGATATAAGAGGGTTTTTTGCATAGTTTTCTTTAGGTGTGGATTAGCAACCTCAAAAAACTGCAAAATGCTTTTTTATTTGGGGAAACTTTGAACAAATAAAAAAAATTTAATATGTAAAAGCTAGGCATTTGATTATGCCATTCTATTACTGTTGAAAATGCTCATTTTTCATTTGAAAGTTAATGATAAATATAGTCAAGTTAATGATAAATTAGTCAATTAAGCTGAATTTAGTAGATCTTAATCTTGATTTAATGTAAACAAATTGCACTGTATGCATGTTTCTGTGTATTAATTTGTGTGTGTGTCCATATATATATATATGGACACACACACACACACACTCTATTCATCCATTTATATACATCCACATTGTATACACACACACACACACACACTATATTATACATGTATATACAGTATGGGTGCATGTATACTGTATGTATATACAGACACACACATTTGCTATATATTAATTGGGGTATTTTTGTATTTCCAGGTGAAAAGCCCCACAAATGTCAGGTGTGCGGAAAAGCGTTCAGCCAAAGCTCCAACCTCATCACACACAGCCGCAAACATACGGGCTTCAAGCCCTTCGGCTGCGATCTGTGCGCTAAAGGCTTCCAGCGCAAAGTGGACCTGCGGAGACACCGGGAGACCCAGCACGGCCTGAAATGAGCTCAGGACCACGACACACACAGAAAACACTATCAGGACACAGATCAAATTCTCCATATCAATACCAGGACACCCTCCTGACGTCCACCTTCACCACGAACAAGACTTTGCGATTTTATCTTATTTATATTGTCTTTTGTTTGATGTTGTTTCCTCTTCAGATTTATGTAAAAAGTTACACTTTTTAACTTAAGAAAATAAACTCTAAAGACATTTGAAACCTTGTTTGCTGGACGTCATTATTTGCAGGGGGTTCTTTTGGGATTCGGATGCTTTACTGAAACAAGGAATAGAAATCAAATGATGTGTCTGGTGTGTAAAAAAAGTCCATCGTCATCAGGAGAGAGACACACTCGCATACATTTTAATACACAATCATTTACTGAATTTAACATATTGGGGTAAAGAAAAAAAAAATTCAACAAAACATTTTCGTATGGACAGCTGGGTGGGGTCTTTATGTACCCAAATGAGTTTTGTTGCGGTATGTTTGAGACTAATATGCAAATGAGCTCTGTTCTGATTGGTAGGCTCGTATTTTGCCTCATTCGAAATCAGTCTGTGCCGAAATGCCCGTTAGAACCCACTGGTTTGATGAACATATGTCAGTCCAGCAGCCTCAACCCTGTTTTCAGCGCGAGTGTGTGGAGGATTTCTGTCCGTCCGGTCTGAAGACCAGTGCGAGGCTCTGTAGGTCCTGGTCCTTCAGACTGAGCTCCTTCATGAGAGAGGAGATGTACTCCACTGAAGTCGGCTCGGCCATCGATTCCTTTAGCAGCGGCGACACTTCAGTTAACCTGTACAACACAACACAGCACAGCACAGCGTTATCAGGCTTCCAGTCTGATTAAAAATGCCGGTTCTGTCCTGGGTGCCAGACTGGAGAACCTAGTGGAGGTCTCTTGAATGGAGAATGCTGAAAATGCTTAAATTCATTTTAAACTTAGTTTATTGCATTACCCTTAAAGAAGATGTAAAGGTAAATAAATAATCAGAATCAGAAAACTTTATTGTTTAATAAAAACGTTAGCATTAACGGTTAGCATTAGCAGCATGCGCAAGCCAAAACAAAGGCTTGTACACAAAAGAAAGGTTCAAATAACTCTCTACCCACATGTTTAGACAGGGCACAGATTACTAATACTAAATAAACTGAGATAACTGTTGCAGAACCGAATGCCACATTCTGGCAGTAAGTGTGGCAGTAAGACTGTATAACACTTCCTCACTCTGTAGGAGACTTTCTAAGAATTGATGTTAATGTCATTTGGATTGTGCAATATTACTAATCTGCATGTTACTGAACGTGTGTTTCATCACCTGCTGCTCTCTTTTCATAACCACTTGTACTATTAACACAGGGCAACAATTTTTTTTTGTAATCATCAGAAACCACAACACACTTTTCTAAACCAGTTTTTCATGCTGATTTCAGATCTGCTTTCAGTTTTTTTCAGTCACATCAACTTTTTGAATTATGAGTAATATTAGATTTGCGATACAGTAATCCCCCAATTTTACACGGATCAGGATTTAGTCACATGGATTTTTTTTGAGAACTGAACTCACAATAACGCGGAAACTGCAAATATCCTCCACCTTTTTTGTGGCAATAAGCATGTTTTTCTGGATGTTTTCACACAAGGGGACCCATTCACTTCGCTGTGGTGTCCCAATACTTTTGTCCCACAACCTTCCGAGTTTCATATATCGACGGGGAAAGTAATCAGACACTCCAAAACCCACAATTGAAATGTTGTGTTCTTGACTACAAAGAACAGCACACATCCCTACACTTTCTCCCAGACAAAAAATTGTGTTAAACTCAGTTTAATGCATTACCCTTAAAGAAAATGTAAAGGTAAATAAATAATCAGAATCAGAAAACTTTATTGTTTAAAAAAACATTAGCATTAATGGTTAGCATTAGCAGCGTGCGGCGAGTGAAAACAAAAACTCGTACACAAAAGAAACGTTGAAATAACTCTCTCTACCCGCATGTTTAGACAGGGCACAGCTTACAAATACTAAATAGACTGAGATAAACTGTTAAAAAATGAGGGGGAGGGGGTTAAAACACTAAAATATGAGGACCAGACACAGAGCAGTCATGCTACTTTTTAGTGTATTACCTCCATTGTTGGACTGGGGGTGGTCATACAGTCGTGTTCTTAGAAAAATCTGCATAAAACTGAGGGGTTACGGTACAATCAAATTTAACAGGCTATAAAGGATGTTACAACCAAAGCCTAGACTGAAACAAAGATCCCTTGCAAGCTGTTCGTCTGTCTGTCCATACTTCTCTCAGGAAAAAGAACACCAGAGTAGCTCACTTTCCACCTGTTCTACTGTTTCAGCCACGTTATCTATTATTTACCTCCCCTGAACAAAGCAGCACCAGCTAATTGCACGGCGAACATCAGGCAAACAGAGGCCTGCATCCAAATTATTCATGAACGGAAACAAAAGGGCTGTTATTTCCGCATGAAATCAGCTCACCATATATAAAACATACTGAAACCACACCAGGGCAAAAATAACCAGCTTAACAGCACTACACATGAGACTTAAACCAGTCAACAAGTATATATACACACAGTCTGAGGAGGCCTGTGTGTATAGGTATGTGTGGATGTGCTTGCATAGAAGTGTGTGCGTATACACTACCAGTCAAAAGTTTGGACACACCTTCTCATTCATCGATTCCCTTTGGTTTTATTATCGGCTACACTGTAGATTAATACTGAAAACATCACCTGTTGCTCTGATGCAGCTTTGCACACTCTTGGCATTTTTTCACTCAGATTCATGAGGAATCGCCTGGAATGGTGTTTAATTAACAGGAGTTTCTTCATCAAGAGTTCATTAGTGGAGTTTCTCTCCTTCTTAATGTGTTTGGGATCATCAGTTGTGATGGTCGGGTTGGATCACAGTTAGTGATCCTGTTCCACTAAGGTTCTACTCTTTTTAATCCCCTTCAACTGATTCAAGCTGCCCTTACAGAGGTCAGTGTGTGTGCATGTCCATTTTAGTCCTAGTAAAATGGATCAGCAGGTGGCAACTGGAGCTTTGTGTGCTCTATGACTGTATAAAAAAAGCTCAATTGCCATTATTTTTGCACTATAATGGTTTCTGAACAACACTTTAACATCAATATGGAAATGACTGAAATAGTAAAAAGAAGATATTTCTGCTTTGTTAGTTTAGTTTCATTTTGATATGTAAAGAACATTTAAGTCTTTTCTTCTCTTGCTAGAAGAAGAAGTCTAAAAGGCAATTTTTTTCATCCATTCCTCTAAACATTAGCCCTTTTAAACAAATCTTTTTAAAGGGTTATCTTTTTAAGATGTCACAATTATTTAGTTAAAACATTACACTTTGTAAATTGGCTTAAATGACGTTCAGGAGATCTGCAGGTCATTATAAAGCAGTGTTTTGCAGATTCTCCACAAGGGGGTGCTATCAGTATCGAAATTGCTTTCATAAGCATCTTTGTAATAGAGGAAACCCACACCAGCAGGAGCTCCCTAATGTCAAGTCTATAATTATACATTTATATGAGGTCAAATTCAGTGCATCATTGTAATTTGCATGTGTATGCATAAAAGTGTAGTTTAATTAGATTTAGTTGAATTAGGTCTAGGCAGACAATGAGGTTATTATTCTGAGGTTTCATAAAACAATTCTCTGTAAAACTGCACAAGTTAGGAATGCACCACTTATAGCTTCAAATGTCCAATTTGATGTAGGACTGGCCTAACTTGTGTCATACCCTGTGTAGGAAGTGGATGAAGAAGTAGTTATTGTTCAATTCAGACCATTTTTTGGTGTGTAAAAAAAATCAAAAGAACCACCATAATGTAGTTCTGTGTCATCGATTTAAAAAAAAAAAAGAAGCCTTTTTTGTACCTTTATTCTACACTATATGGACAAATGTATTGGGACACAGCTCTTAATTACTGAATCCAGGTGGCCCCTTACTTCCAGTGAAGCACAACCTTAATTCTTCAGCAGACCAAGACATTCTGACCATCAACTTTGTGGACCCAGTTTGTGGAAGAACCTTTTCTGTTCCAGCATGACTGTGTCCCAGTGCACAAAGCGAGCTCCATAAAGACATGCTGGAGGAGTT
>JBBPDE010026707.1:0-10566 GCA_037974605.1 Nannopetersius ansorgii
TTACATTAAAAAAGTTGAAACTCATTTTTTTGTGTCGATGTCGCAGCAGCTCTAATTTCCTGTTATCTAGGAGAAAAAATCGGTATCGGAAAAATCGGTATCGGCCGATCACACTTACACTAAATCGGTAATCGGAATCGGCCAAGAAAATTGCAATCGGTGCATCCCTAATAATTACTATATATTTAGGCTGGCTTGGGATCATTTGTAATCGACCTAATGACGCCCATGCCTTTGATTATACAGCTTGTTGGTGGCCGAAATATTTCAATAAAAGTATATATAAACAAATACTAAGGTAATAGTATTCCTTGTTAATGCACGGAAACTGTGGAAGCATCATCTTTTGACAGTTCTGGGTTCTGCGGAGGTGTGGAAGATTCTGAGAGAGAGAGAGGTCCAGGCTAAAGCTGGCCGTCGCCACTCAAGGTTTGCTTGGCAAAAGGAACAGAGGCGACTTGTTTTGTGTGTTGTTCTGTTCTTGTTGCTGTCCAGCCCCGCTCAAAAGCCCATCTGCGGAACTGTGACATTATGAAACATTATGAAAAACTTGTTTTTAAGTCTGACTGTTCTACACTGTTTACAAATATCTTAAGCCACTGTGAGCACTCTGTCCCACCCACTACTGAGCATAACCTGGTAATTAGTGAATCCAAGTGTTGCACTGCATAAAAGGGTCTGAACTGACAACTAACTACATTGTAACAAAAAGATACGTTATTTGTACCCATTTCATGGAAAACTAAATTAATATTATGAAATAACACTAAATTGGAAATGGCTACAAAGATGTACAAATCATTGTCTAGTCCATACAAATAGTCCATATATAAAATAAGGCAGCTAATCAGAAGAGCTCATTTACATGTATTTAAGGTACAGCTGCAATTTGCGCGGTAAAATGTTTCATGACGAATGAGTCAGTGTAACAGCTGTGTTTTTTCTTTCTGATATATTTGTACATTTGTAAACACCATTGTTTTCACTGACTTGGGTGTAAAAGTGGATGTTTCAACCTTTTTATAGCAGGTTTAAGGACAGATTGTCTGAACATAAAAATACATACATATTCTGAAGGAGGCCTTGTCTCGGAAACAAAATTCCACTCATTTTCAGAAAGGAACTTCAGAAATTCAGCATAGTTACAATTAAGATTTGACATCACTCCCTGACTCCTACAGTGACACAAAATTGAGTCTCAAAATTACAATTAAAATGCAGTACTGTCCACCTGTTCAGTCTATAGCAGTTCAGCCACACCCACTAATGCAGAAGTGGTAGGAAGTGTTTCATCTTGGACAGCAGGAACAATACCGAACAACCAATCTACAATCAGAAGAGAGCTCATAAACAGCCATCTAAAGGCTCAGTAACAAAAACAGCCTGTTTAATTCTAAGCAATAAAGAGAAACTGGACCATTCTGCCCTCAGCCAAATACCTGCCCAGAGATACGGGCCCCAAGTGTGTTGCAGGAACACAGGGCTGCCACTGCAACTGAAGCATTTCTAAAGATATTGAGGTACAGTAACCCCCCACTTTTCGCGGGGGTTACATTCCAAGAGTATCCATGTATAGTGAAAAACTGCATTATTGTGTTTTGGTAAAACAAATGCCTATTTTCATAGTGTAAACCCCAAATATGCCCCCAAATATTTCACTTTAAATTAATTTTAATACATTACCCTTAAAGAAAATGTAAAAAACAATTTACTTTTAATATGAATGGTGCTGTAATAGAACCTTTCACTCCAAAGCACTCTGAATTACTTTTCTTACATTTTTATGGTTTATTTATTCAAATGTTGGGAACCTTCCGCGGAATTCCTTTTTACCATTGCTAATAGATCTTCTTCAGAACGGCCAGCCGGCCTCTATATCCCGTTTCCTTCCTCAAAGCCCAATGTGTCCAACTCTCTCCTTGGAACTAGTTACATAACTAGTTGGGCTAGTTACATAACTTTTTTTTTTCTATTTTGCTATTTCAACCATTAAAAACACATTTATTTTAAACCTTCCCACCCCCCAAGAATAGAGAAAATTGGCCAGAAGTGTAAAGTGGACATTTTTCAAATTGACATTTTAAAGTGTACTTGCAAGAACTGTGTTAAATAATACACTTTACTTGTTCTGAGATTAATTAACAATTTGATGAGTTACTGACTGAATGGCTTACTGTGTAAAACAGTTGATGAGTTAATGCAATGCACCTTAGTGTACTCAAGCAGCCTTGGCTCACATTCACCTCTCTGACCAAGAGAAATTTGTGATAATGATTCGTTCTCCCAGGTTCACACACATCCTTCAGAGTGGCACAAAGTCAAAGCAGTTCCCTCTGGGAGCCCCTCGACTTCCCTGCCCTACAGAAGGCCTCACCTTCGGTCACTGCAGCAGGCCGGGGAGCGTTCCACTGCAGTCGGACCCCCTACTGTAGTATCACCAGTAACACTGACACAGACGCCACTTAATAAAACACTTGTAGTAAACGTTTTGAGAACTGCTCAGAAATGTTGTCCTCTGACTAAGATTTTTCATTTTTCCTATGATTTGCTGCTCTCACCACAGATATGATCTATATTATATGTGTACGACAAAGTGACTTCGTTGGAATAGTCGTAATAGTATAACGTCATATTTGGACAGTCAGTGTTCATGATAAATGGCTCGCTTCTAAACAATAGCACTATAGTTCTCTGAACTAAGGCAGGTGGAGAAAAGAAGCCTGTTCGGGTAGTTTCTGTAATTTATAGCTGCTCTCGGTTGTTTGTCTTATGCGTTCCTTTGTCTTGCTGAATATTTAGAGATTGTGTAGTCTGTTTCCGTCGAGTGCCAGCTCATGTGGGTGTTTCAGAGAATCGAGCTACCTGCCAAATGATCTCAAAGCTGAGAGAAGCAGAATGAGTTTGTTGAGGAAAGCTTAACAGTTGGATATGCTGAAAAGCTAACAGGGAATTCTGAAGTCACCTGAAGAACATCAGCCAGGTTCTATTTCCCTCAAGGCTTTATAACAAGCAGTTAATCAGGCCGAAGAGGCTGGAGATGGATGGATATAATACTATAGTATCATAGTATGATGCCAAAAGAAGCACGACTCTAGATATAGCTGAAGAAATATGAAAATGCTTTGGTAGGTTCCAAGAGAGTGAGAAGCATTGTGGGCCTTTTGTTTTTAGGGATGCCTCTCCATGGAGTTCATTTAGGATCTAGATTCATAGGCCACAGAGAGCGGTGACGTTCGAGACATGTGATATAGATCAAGTCCTGAACATACATGATCCACATCATCTGGGACTCTTTATGCCATGACAGATATAAAGCTAGCTAGTATGAATACCAACCTCAACTCAACTCTGGATTTGGCTGAAGAAGCAAGAAAATGGTTTGGTAGGACCCAAGAGAATGTGAAGCGTTTTTGTTTCAGTATGGAATGGCTGTTGACAGAGGAAACATTTGTAGACATGTGAAATGATCAGTGGCCTGAACATGCATGATCCACATCCTCATGCCTACCATCTGTATACTTTCCAACCAAATAAAGTGTAACGTTTATTTCCTACTAGGTCTTATAACAAGCAGTTTATCAGACCGATGATGCTAGAGATGGATGCAAATGAAGCTAGTGTGAACCAAACTCAACACAGCCCTGGATTTGGCTGAAAAAGTATGAAAAATGTTTGCTAGGATCCAAGAAAATGTGAGGCATGGTGGGTTTTTTGTCTTGTTTCAATGTGGAAAATTGTCGATGTTGCCTTGTTCAACAGGCTGGAGTTCATTTAGAATCTAGATTCACAGGCCACAGGCAGAGGAGACATTTGTAGACATGTGAAACGGTCAATGGCCTGAACATACATGATCCACGTCATTTGGGACTCTTCGTGCCTACAATCTGTGTGCTTTACAACCGAATAAAGCAAAAAATTGAGTCTGTGTTTCCTAAGCTTGGTCCTTGAGAAACACTTCACTGCATATTGGAGTGTTTTGTTTCTCCCAACACATCAAATCCAGCTCATTAACTACCTTTTGTAGAGTTGAAGTGGGAGTGTGCAGAGAAAGCACTAAAATGTGTAGGACAGTGTACCTCCAGGGCCAGGGTTGGAAAGCACTAATTTAGGCCACTGTTGCCCAAGAGCTTTTTATGGATAGTTAAACTTACATATATGGATTTATTTACACGTTTCCAAAACACTTACGCACATACACACACACACACACACACACACCACCGACCGGCACCAGTCACTTTGTGTAGTATTGGTGCTCTGCTAACTCTTACTACCCAATTATCACTACCCTCAGTCTACCTCTAAAGACTTTTGTCTGTTATAACTATGTCACTTTACTACAATTTTGCTCTTTTTGCACCATGTTTTATATATTATATGTATAATTGTATTTATTTGTATTTGTATTTTTAAAATTGTACCTTTTGTCTTTAATGTTACGTGTATGCACCTGGGGTTTGAGAGTAACGTAATTTCAATTCTGTATGTCCGGTACATATGGCAGAATTAACAATAAAGTTGACTTTGCCTTTTGTGATCTAATGTGAAAAGACTCGTAAAGAAAATGGCCAGCTCTGATGTTCTATACAGTGGTGGTGAAAAGAAACATGTGTCTGGATGTCATGTGTCTAATAGAGTCATTCTTTTTCTAGGGCCACTGTGTCATCATTCTTACATAGCATTTTACACACCCTGCCCAAACCTCGCTGTAATGGATACATCTTTAAGAACACACCTCTTTAAACTATCTGAAAGGTCCAAGAAATCAAGCAGGTCATTTCTGACCAGTATGAGTAATACATTTGTGTAGATGTGGCTTTAAAAACAATAAACCCTTCATCTGTCTGGTTCCTATCAGCTAAGAACAGTCCTTACAAAACATTAAACCAACTTGGAATGATTTTGTTGACTAAATGTTTCTAACAGGAGATGCTGTAGTTTTGTTTTAACCAGCAGAAGTCAGAAGTACAGGAAGTGCCTTTGTACAATTTTGTTCAAACACTAAGAGGCAAGCTGTTTTTAATCACACACATCACAACAAATAATAATCTCCTTTCATAAATAAACATCTAGACACTCCGGGATACTCCAATGTGTCCATACATATCCATTGCCATTGCACACGCTACTCTACTTCCTTTATTTGTTCTGTCTACTTTGCTGCTGCAAATGTCCCTCCTATGGGACTAATAAAGGGTTATATTATCTCAAGTTTCCTTTTTACTGGACAGGAGAAGCTGTAGGTGTTATTTTTACTACCAGATAGTAAAAAATGTACTTTTGTTCCAGCACTAAAATTAAGCAATTTTTTATGTGATTTTTAATCCACCACTAATAATCTCCTTTAGTAAATAAACCTCTAATGAGGAACACTACGCTATATGGACAAACACTGGGACACTTAAACCAATAGGGAATTTAATATGGAGTTGGATCCTGTTTTCAGCTATAACAGCTCATCTTGGAAAGGTTTCCACAATTTTGGAGTTTCTTTGGGAATTTGCACCCATTCGTTTTGTAGAGCATTTATGAGGTCAGGCCCTGATGTTGAACGAGAAGGCCTGGTCTTCTTCCTCACAGCCATGTCTTTATGGACCTTGAAGCACAGTCATACTGGAGTAGAAAAGGGTCTTTTCCCCAAAAATCTTGTCCACAAAGTTGGAAGCATGGTCGTTGTCCAAAATGTCTTAGTCCGCTGCAGCATTATAATCATTGCCCTTCACGGAAAATAAATGTACCTAGCACAAATTCTGGAAAACACGTGTCCCAATACTTTTGTCCATAATGTGCATGAACGACCAGGGTACATTCATACACAACTTATGGCGCTCTTTGTCACATAACTCCGCCCACATCTGGCCGTATCCTAGCAACCGGAACCTACCGCTTCTCTTATTGGTCCAAATTCAAGATTCTGCCACATTCAAACCTCCACCATTCAGCCCGTTTGACTTTATCCCCCCAACTTTAATTTCATAAACATTATACCCTTTAACAGACATTTTACTCTCCCTGACAGTTATTATTCAATGGAAGACACCGACGAGCCCCAAGCAGCAGTGCCCGAGCCTACTAATGAGCGTCCGAAGAGGAAAACGAGCCGGAGGAGGGAGTCTGGAGTGGCGGAGGAAGATCCTGAGTCCCCCGGGAGCAGCAGTAGGAGACGGTGAGGGCACCCAGACAGGCCCCGTTTACTGTGTCTTTCGGACATTAAAGCACCAATATATAATCTTTTGTCGAATATTGCATTTTTAAATCGACAGTTGTTTATTTGTGCAAAAGTAGCGCACTAGTGACTCAAAATGGTCCATTAGCTCTGTGAAGCTAGTGTTAGCTGCTAAGCTAACCTCTCTATCTTAATACCTTGCTCTCCCACTTTGTTTATAACAGCATTATTATAAGCAGTCAGATTAAATGACAAGTAAATAGTCAGTTAAACAATACAATAAAACACAGTAGAGATATAAACATGCTGTACAGTGAAACTTCACTTTATTTACCTACAGCTGGCTAGGCTAAAAGGTGCTAGGACAGTGTTTTGGTTGTATGGCTAACATAGCTGCTAAGCTAACTTCTGTATTTTCAGGCCACAATGCTTAGTTAAATTTTACAGTAAAACACAGTAGCGATATAAACATGCTGTGCATCTAAACTTCAGCTTGTTTACCAATAGAACACAGAACCCGTCATAACACTGTATTCAGCCAGACTGGAACTAAATGTTGTTTTGTCCTGTTGTTTTGTTGCTCTCGTGTCTACCGACTTGATTTGAGAAGTTATGAATAAAAAATTATTCAAAAGAAAATAGTAGTGATATAAACATGCTATCAAGCTAAACTTCAGTTTGTTTACCTAAACACAACACCTGTCAAAATACTGTATTCATCCAGATTTGTACTGTAGGTGTTTTTGATTGCAGTAATTTTTTTTTGATTTTGTTGATCATGCTTCTTGACAAAAATCTTTTGTTTTGTTGATCATGCTTCTTGACTAGACTTGACTAAAGCTTTCTAGGCTAAGGGTCTAGGCACAGTGTTTGGGATCATTGGTTATGTTGGGTAGCAGACTAGTTGACTTAACATACCTTACAAGCTAACCTCTTTATTTTCAGGCCTCCATGATTTCTCCCACTCCATTATTTGAAGCCACCAACTTAAAAGAGAAGATATAAAGAAAATGAAATGAAAAAAAGAAAATAAATGAAAACAGAAGTGACATAAAAATGCTGTTCAGCTAAGCACTAGTTTGTTTGCCTTAATACAGTAGGAAACAGTGCCTGTCAAAATACTGTAATCAACCAGACCTGTACTGTGGCAGTTGTCGCCTACCCTAGCTGATGTCTCATCCTGTTTTGTTAGTCTTGTGTTTTTTTCTTGCACTCTTGTTATATTGTGATGTTCTGTTATGTTGCACCTTGGTCATGGAGGAACATTGTTTGATTTCACTGTGTACTGTGTGTATATGGTTGAAATGACAATAAAACTTGACTAAAGCTAGCCAGGCTAAAAGGTACAGGTCTGGGTTTTGGATGCATGGTTGTGTTGAATTAACACAAGTAATACAAGTCAGTTTTATTATTCCAGTTCAGCTATATATTGGGGTGCGGGGATGGAGACCATTCCATACACCTGGTTCAAAACATCAGCTGTTGAACAAGCCCAATGTGGTTAAACTGATCGTGTAAGCAGAGAGGATTAGTAGTGATGATTTGCCTTGTAACAGAATCTTATTCTTTTGGCTGCTCCCGATTAAGGGTTAGGGAGTGGCCCCGCGATAAGAAGGAGAGTGGCACCACAGAGCTTACTTTGTGCAAGGTACCGTCCCCACACACTGCTCCCCATTGCTGGCTACCCACTGCTTAACTTGGGTGAATGGGTTAAATTCGGAGAAAGAATTTTACACTGTGTGCTGGTGTGTTCATGGTTGACTGTGAAGGATCAATTTACTTTAGGGTTTTATTTCTGTTTCCGTCTCTCCTCTGTATCTTTCTCTCTCACACAAACTGCCTGAATGTCTTCCCTCACTTTATCCATAAACCTCCTACTAGGCCTTCTTCTTATTCTCCTCATTGGCAGCTCCATTCTCAGCATCCTTCTCCCAACATATGTACTGTGTCTCTTCAGCTCATTTCCAAACCAGTGCAATCTCACATCTCTGACTTTTCCTCCCAAATGTCTTGAGCTGTTCCTCTAATAAACTCATTCCTGATTCTGTCCATCCTCATCACTCTCAGTGCAAATCTTAACAGTTTTATTTTGGCCTCCTCCAGCTTTGATTCCTGTCTTCCTGAAGTAGTTAGTCTTGTAATTGAATGGGTTTGATGACACTGCAGTTCTCCTTTGCTCCTCAGGGTGGAACTCTGTTCCCACTGTTCAGAGTGCTTCAGCAGTATAAAACCTGTGTGAACTCCTGGCCATAAAGCTGTTTTGTTATTACACTGAAGTACTCACATAGCTGTCAGAAGTGGTAACTTTCAACCTGTTTTTTGGTGCTGAAATAAGGGAAGGTAAAAGCAGGACCTCACTTTTGGCAGCCTGTCTTAATTTAAGTTTTAGTCTAGTTTTTGCATCAAGAAGTCATTTTAGTTTTTATTAGTCTTAGTCACGTCCATATTCTTTTTAGTCTAGTCAAGTTTCAAGTCTGAGCATTTGTCTTATTTTAGTCAGAATTATCCACGACTATTTTTGTCTAGTTTTAGTCAATGAAAACAGTATTTTTGTCTCTTTTTTAGTAATGCAATTCCATTTAACCCAGTCAATATAGTGTCAGTACCTAGTGGAATAGAAAAAAAAATTTAAAATATTATTCTAGTCAAACATTATTTCACAATATAAACAAGGTTATCTCTCACACACATTATTATATGCTTGTTACCTTATAGACTAAAGAATACTGTACATCCATTCCGGACACAGAACACTGATTTGAATTTCCGACATTTATTTTTCCAACCAAGCATATAGAACTTAGAAGTGTACACACATAAAAATGGTGTCAAAAATTATCAAAATGGTGTGTCTCTCTGTCTCTCTCTCTCTCTGTGTCTGACACTATAATGGCCCTGCGTCCTAATACTTTTGGGCACTCTAGATAGATTTAATTTACAGTGCCTCTCAATGGACAAAAGTATTGGGATGTAACACCGTTCAAATTTTCATTGACGAAAGCAACACTACCTCGCTTAAGTCCGAAGTCCATTTTTTAATCCATCTGAATCAACTATAATAATGGACTGATGACATCTTCTAAAGATTTATGTCCTGAACTGATCCAAGCATAGTGCCTGTCCAGTATATTTAGAAAATCTCTCCAGTAAGTCCTGTGAAAGGCCACAGGGAACATGAAAATGTTCCTTTGAGAGCTAAGATAAGAGAAGAGTTTATGTTGGCATAAGCTGCCAGTTTCCTCCCTCCTTTTGAGTGCTTTCAGTACCTCCGGCCAAGCTTCATGCCCTTTGTGGCCTCTCAAGCATTAGATGTGCTATATCCTCATTAGTCTCTCACATTCATCAGGAACATTGGTAGACAATGATAATGTATCCTTGTACATGGTTTCTATTTTGGAACATGCAATTACAGTCCTAACAAGCGTAGTTTGTATTACACCTGTCATATATAAATACATGCGCGTGTATACAATCACACAAATGTAAAAGCAGAAAGAATATAAAAAGGTATTGACGGAATAAAATGAGAGATAATAAGGGTTCTAATAATACTAATTAAAATATAAATTGAAATTTTAAAAAATAAGTAACCAGTAATACTAAATAAGCGGATGTGGTACTGTGCCTAATAAAGGTAAATCTTATCTGTAAATGCTTATAGGCTAGTGAAGTTTTGCTGATTTGTAGACCTGACAATGCCTCATTTGTTTTTCCAGGGTGATCACATTGTCATCCAGGTTGTATAACTAACTTAAAATTATAACTAACTTAAGATTCTTAATAGGTTTTGCTTAATGTGTAATGACACAACATGCAGACATAAGTCAATTCATTAGGTACACCTACCAGCCTTGTATCTACACTCATCGTTCATTTTCTGAGCTCCACTCACCATTTGGGTGCTTGTTGTGGTTTATATTTACAGTCTCTAGTCCATCTGTTTTGCTGCATCATTTGTTAGCCCTTTTTGCCCTGTCCTTCAACTTTGAGGACCACCAGTGGATCACACACAGAGCAGTGCTTATGCCCACTTTCAGCCAACTTTTTTAGGCACTGCTAACTGCTTGGTCCACCTTGCAGTTATAGTTCACCTGTAACCCTTCATCATCTTTCTCTTTTCTGGTCATATGCCAGATTTTTGTGGTCGGTGCACTCCATAGTAATGTTGAACAGTTTAAAATAATAATAATAATAATAATAATAATAATAATAATAATAATAATAATAATAATAATGGCACCGTTGTGCATGATCCACTCTGTCCAACACACACACTAGTGTGACGCTACCATAATACCTGTCCACTGTTTGTCTTTTGTGGTTCCTTGTAGAGGTCGACCGATGTATCGGTTTTGCTGATTAATCGGCACTGATAGTTGATTCCCGGAACTATCGGTTAT
>JBBPDE010026740.1:0-10565 GCA_037974605.1 Nannopetersius ansorgii
TAATAGTCAGTGTTATTACAAATAACTGAACATAAAGCTACATTTCCATCAAAGGGGGGAGATCCACATTTTTGACAGATGCAATACATTTTTTAAAAACGTTCAAATAAGTTACTTTCCCTGGAAACTAGTTACTTTTATAATGCTGTAACTCAGTTACTAACACTGTTACTTTTTGGAAGAAGTAACTAGTAACTATAACTAGTTTTTTAAAGTAATGTGCCCAACACTGTTTATCAATAAACTTTGTGTGTGTATGTGTGTGTGTGTGTTGTGTATTGTATTGCACATACATGTATATTTACATATTCAAAGGGAAAGAGGTTAAACATTGCATCAGCATACGTTGCGTCACGAAAGCCTAGAAACCCAGAATCCCCTTCGCTTTCTGTTTGTAATGCAAGGGCTGCGCAGGGAGAGCTGACCCGGGAGCACATTTTACCCGGGAAAATATCGACAAAACTGTACAGAATTCAGGCAATCTCTTCGAAAATCAGGTAAACCGAATAAAAATCATGTAATCATGTATTCTCTACAGAAATCTGGTAAGTGTGACTTTTTCGCCCGGTTCTCTGGGCGGGTTTCTCTCGCTCTTTTCATTAAAGCGTCATAAAGAGTACCGCGCTTTAATACACTGTATACAGTAGCTTAAGTGGGTAAATATGTAAAATAAATGTGTTATCTGCTTATGTGAGTAATTATGGTCTTTTAAGTCCTTCTTCTTCCTGGATAAGCGCGACGCGTAGCTTATGGAAAGTGAAAGCAAAAACCGGGGAGCTGCTGCTTTGAGTGAGGGAAATCCTCGCCCTGCAGCAGCTCCGTGCGACGTCCTCCTTCGTTTTCCCTTTCCTTCCTTTCCCTTAAATCAGCACAGCAGCATCATGTCGCTCCACAAACGACATCATAGCAAAGATGAAGCTGGCGCAAATCGGCCTGAGTCTCTGTCTTGTGCTTTGCTGCGCTCATAGCTCCAGCAGCGCATGCGACTGGATGAAGAACCGGTACGGACTGATCAGCCGAGAGTCCCTCGCGCTGATCCGGAGAATGGTGAGGAACAAACGGGGGGCTGAGTCTTCAGTGTAAAGGATTTACACTGAAATCCAGCCGCATTAGACTGGCATGGATAAAATCCAGCGGTTAAATCTCCATGTGTTTGAATGGCATGGATGGAACGCAGCTGTTGAGTCTCACTGTGGCTCAGTTTTTGTCTGATAGTCTATGAAAATTAGTCATTCTTATGTACTATGTATGATGTGCTGGTCCTACGTCTGCATGTGGGATTACATATAGTGAATTGTGGGGGGTTACGTTTTGCTGTATTTGCTCACTTTGTTGTATTATTGATGGAAGTCCATTAACTTGCATGTGTGGTTTTCGTTCAGCACGATAATAGCAGCATATAGCAAAGCTGGCAGTAAATCCCAAGTCGTGAATTATAAGAGCACTTCAAAAGCCACAATTGATTGGATTTCTGATATTATTTTGGTTTTGGTGTAGAGAGACGTGGACAAAGTACAGAGCAATGCAGAAGCATGGTCAATGAATGGGTGTTTTGACTGCCGAGAATTGTTTATTACATGTATGGCATCTTGACATGCTGCTTCTCTCTCTAGGGAGGTGAATTATCTCCAATGGATGGACCATTTCCACAGAGACTCTACAGGACAATTTTAAGGAGCAAGGTAACATATCTAAACTTATTGTCAGTTTTGTGAGGTCCACAAATTTACCTTACAAATGATATTTTTATGTGTAAGTGTAAACTTTCCCCAAATTTTAAACTTATGGCACCACATCAGACACAGCCATTTGGTTTCTCTATGTTGTAGATTAAATGTTAGAGGTCTGTCAAATGCCACTTTACCTTTTTTAATTATCCTCTAGTCTTTGAATAGGCCATGATTTTATATGGCAACCTTTTAATAATAGACACATGGTTTATGGATGGACTGTCATAAAAGGCACCACAGCTAAAGGGCAACTTTAGGTGTTCTGAACACTTAAAGTGATGAGTGTCAGTCCGCCACCCATATAATATAGGTTTAGTGGATCGTAACATTTGATGAGCTGGATACATTCTTGTAGTACCTAAAGGGTACGTTTAGCTAAAATGGTGTAAATACAAGGCACATGTGTAACAAACAATGTGGCCATTGAATATAATTTGAATGTGTTTTCAAGTTGGCTGTGGTCATGTTCTCACCATCAAAGTGCATCACTTGTCAGGTTGGGGATCAGATGAGGTTCCTGGCTGAGGCTACTGAGCAGATTGTGGAGCTCTTCAATGCCGACACTAAGGCAGCAGAATGGGACACTCGGGCCTTGGACAGCTTCCTGAATATTCTCGACAATCGCCAGCGGAAAGAGCTTCAGCGCTGTGTAAGTGTTCAATAAACATAAACAGCAAAAATAACCTTCATGTCTGTGGTATTCATATAGTATATCAGTTATGCATGTCCTTACAAAAACATGGATTATACCTTACAGTGAATACACCAATCATGTTTCTGCTGTAGCCACATGTTATTAAAATCGATCTTCTCTCCAACAGGCAAAAACTTATCCAGCCGTGAGAAAAATCTTGTCCAAGCTCAGAAGACACTTCAGGCAGCTGAAGAATATTCTCAAAAAAACTGTAAGTGTCTTTGTGTTGTTGTAGATTACAAAGGTGTAGTTTTGATTTTGACATTGTTGAGGATACAAAAGTGATAACTCCAGCCATGATGCAATCGCTAACATCTTTCATATATTACATGACATTACATTACATGACATTACAATCATTTAGCAGATGGTTAATCCAAAGCAACTAACAAGATAGATTTAGCACAGTGTGAGAACCAGGGGAGAGTATACAGTGCTAAATCTTTATGTAAGAGTAGTGCAAGGAAAGGAGATACTCCCTGAACAGATGAGTATTCAGGAGGTTTTTGATTACCATCAAAGTACATGCACATATCAGGGGAACCCACAGGCTGTTAGGGAACCTACTGTTACCTTTTCAAACCAATAATCTAGAAATGTGTATTTCCATCTCAAAATAAAAATGCAGTTAAATAGATCCACATCATAAATACAAGGACAAACGTTTGGTGTTGATTCAACATTAGTGAATCAACACCAAACGCAATGTGTTCCATAATTACATTTTAAAATAGGGATCCTTCCAGCCCACGGAGCCTCGCTTCTGCACCAACTAAAATTCAGTCAGATCAGGTCTGATCTCAGCACTTCTGTCACTGCATGCCCCTCCCAGGACAAATAAGTTTGAGAAACGCTGCTGTACAGTATGGATACGGGTTTACCTTATACGGGCTGTGTATTTGGGGGCATGTTTAGACTATAATAATAGACATTTATAGGCATTTTCCCTGCATCACAAATTCATGTTTTTTCACGATTCATGGATGCTTTTGGAATGTAAACCCTCTGGATTTCAGGGTTTACTGTATATAAATTAAAATAAAAGTGCAGCAATGGTTCCAGTGCCTATGGTGAGGTGGATTATTTTTTAATTTTGGTTCATAACAATTCATTCATGTAGAATAGAGCAAAAAAAAATATCAATAAATAAGGGTGTTAATTGCAGTATTAGCCACTACTTTTGTGGGCACTCTTAGAAAAATTGGCTCTGTACAGCATTGAAAAAATGTTATTTAATAATAGCAAAACCCGTTTGGAGCTATACAGAACCAAGGTTGTTTGAAGAACCATTTATGAAATGTTTTCCATCATGGAGAACAACTGCTTACAGCAACCAGATATGCATTCAAATGGTTCTTGGAATTTTCCCAAAAATATCTTGAATTTTTTAAAAGGTGTAAATGTTGAAACATTGCTGTGAAGATCTGATTGCACTCGGCCACAAGGAGCTTTACTTAGGCCAGGTACTGAAGTTGGATGATTCATCACCTATGCTTTATATAATCCTAGAGTCTTTACAGTAGATGCAATATATACTGCTAAAAATATAAAGGGAACGCGTAAACAACACAGCGCAACTTCAAGTCACTCGAAAGTCTGTGAAATCAAACTGTCCACTTCAGTCTACACTCTCTCAGTGACACAAGTTATATTGTGTTGTTTAAGTGCTCCCTTTATTTTTTTGAGCAGTATATTTTCCCAGACTGTTAAATGTAAGTGATACAGAACTTACGTTGTGTTTTTCTGCTTTATTTGTAGAACTACAGCCGCGAATCTTGGGAGCAAATCAGGACGGTAGTTTGGTTTCACCTTGTGAGGATGGACTTGATTGCTGTTGACGTGACAACAAAGCTGAAGGGCTAACAAGCAAAAAGTGACCCAAACAAAATGGACCGTTTATTTTTTTAAAAGAAAAAAAAATCTATGCTTTGACCAAACAAAAAAATGGACCAAATGATAGACTAATGGACAAAATGTATGTATGTGTCATTCTTTGTTTGTGTGTATGTGTGTTTGAGTGATTACTGTTGCTACATTTCCAGCACTGTGTAAAACACACCTTTCAATATCTGAGAGCAGTGAAATTACAGCCTCCCACAATCTCATATTACTTATGCGACGTGTCAGCATCTGTTACATTTATAGATTTATTTTTTGATATATATTTATTTGTCTATTTATTTATTAATTTGTCTATTTATTTATTATTTTGTCTATTTATTCATTTATTAATTAACGATTGTATTTTGTTAAACGATTTTTTGTTAAGTCTGTTTTAAATATCCACTTTTGAGGAAAAATGAACTTTGAAAATACTTTATCATGTTGATAAATAAAAAATTAAAATGAACAAACTAGATACCTTTTGACTTTTTCTTTCTTTCATTTTTTCCCCTTTCTTTCTTTCTCTGTCTTTTTTAGTTTTTGAGACTAGAATGAGAGTTTATATGTCTTTATGTGTATTTTTTTACTGTCTTTTAAAACTAATTTATTAGACCTAATTCAATAAAGGCAACATTATTAATGAGTTAAAGCCTCGTTTGCAGAGCTCCAGAGAGCGACTGGAAACTGAAGGCGATTGAGTGACATAGCGTCATCTGTAGCTCAATCGCAAATTCCAGTCTTACTGAAAAACGTGTTTAAATACATAAATGTACGACATTTTAAATAAATGTTTACCTTTTTAGCGAAGTGTTTTATTTTTAATTATTATTATATTGTATTTATTATATTTTATTTTATTATAGGTAACTAGGTGTTTATTTCTAGGGTTAAAATGTACTTATTATTTAATCATGTCGGATGACCAGACTGAGCAAGATCCTTAATCTCAAGTCGCTCCAGGGAGACTGCCCCTATAGTTAGGAAAGGCCTTTAAGCATCTGCTAAATGCCATATAGAGGTTGCTCATAATCAGAAAACGTTATGGAGACTGGAGGTAATTGCTTGTACTATGAACATTTATCCTATTGAAGACATTTTAAGAATGAAATACGAAATTTTAGCATATGTTCAGATGCTGCAGGTGAGAGATTTGTCCAAGTTCTGAAATATCTTATATATAATTAGCAATCCAAACACCAAAATGAGAAGTGGGACATCGTGGAGCGGGAGTTATGGAGTCAAAAAGGACTCGGTCATACAGCCAATGAACGTGCTGGCAGGGGAGACCGGGGATGGTTGTCACACTTTTTACTGAAATTTAATTTCTGCCAAAAAAGTGTATGGTAAGAATGATCTTTCTGTACACAATAAATGTCAGGAACAAATGGATTATCCTTGCTTTAGTAGAATCCATTCTCTTCAAAAGATATGGGCTGTCAGAGGCATACGCTTATGTGACAACCAACTCCATAGCAGGGTAAATTGTCACACGCTATGGGGTTGGTAGTCCCTGTGTTATTCTAATGGGAAAAAATAAAAAAGACTATTTTAAAAAATTACATTTTCTATGAAATATCAAAGCAAAATCATCATGTTTATACAAACAACAAATATGTTTCACTGGTTCCTTTGAGACTCTAGATTAAAAAATGTAAATGTAAAATGCATAAATGTAAAACCCCACAGGAAAAGAAAGGATTTTATATTAAATATTAATCAACATCCACCTGGGAATCACAGTTCTGTCAAACATAAACTGGCAGAACAGGTGTGCAGTCTTTGTGGGCCCTTTCCTTGCACATGATGCACTGCGGTCTCTTTGGACCGACTATTTGAAAACGGCTCGACGCTCACCAAACTTAGTCTGAGGAGGCTTCATTTCGTGGAATATCTTGCCAGGTGTACAGTAATTTTTGTTGTACCTCTTAGCTGTCCCTCTTATGGATTTGCGTTCTCTGCTGATCTCTTTGGATAAAACAGGTTTTAATTTTGAAAACAAAAAATTACTTAAATTACAAAATCTGAAGGTATATCATTGTAGACCAAGGTCTTAGCTGTTCAGTAATGTACCGGTGAAACCTCCTCATCTTGTATTTTTTTTTCTCTTAAAATAGGTGTTATTGTCAACACTATTAGACAATTAAAATGATAAAAATTATTTTTATTTGTTTGATCTAAAATGTATTTAGAGTTTTTTAAATCATTATCTGACATCCTTAATACACATACGTTGTAAGCACATTCATTTATAACAAATAAAACCAACTCTGACGGTGGTGAATGAAACATCACAGGTCATATTGGTATTTATAGTGATCAACAATTATATTCTCGTCCCTGTTTTTGTCACCACCGTCAGTGACGACATTTTGTTTTTTCTTTGTTGCTAGCTACTTCAGACCTCTTCTTAAAAAGTATACATTTATGTCATAATCTAATCTATTTTTTTTTACATGTTGACATGTTATGGTTGTGACAGTAGCAGTGTCCAAAAATATGAACGTTTAAGAGAAAATAGCAAACTTACAGGAGCTTGAGTGATCTTATAACCTGCAGTAGAGCAGAAGGTTTGAAAACGGGGTCCTCATGAATGTAGTTGACCTTGTATTTGCCTGATTTCATTGCTTTTTATAAATATCTGACGGTGGTGACCAATATGTTTGACACATTTTGAGTAACCACAAAGTAAATATTGTTCAATACTCACTGTTTGTAGTTTTTAATACGTATTACAATGTACTCTTTCATGCGGAAAAGATAATTCAATTAAATTATAATTATTTTTTAATAAGGTTGAAATTGTTATCTCCTATCCGAGGACAACTAAGAAAAGCTAAGGAAAAATCTCTTTAGTTTTAGTTAATGGTAATAATTATTTTAGTATCAAACCATTAGAGGAAAAACACAAGATGCCTCAAAATTTACTTTTGCACATGGAGAACAAATAAAGTTTTCTCACCTCATGGTTATGCTGCTTTCTCTGACACCAATTACGAACATTTGTGTTGACAGTTTTGATCCACGCCCTCTAGTGGCTGAGACAGAGCTGAGCATTCGGTTAGCCAATCAGGGTGTAGGATTCAGCTAGCCAATCAGCGTGTACAGACTGTACTCGGACTACCTTCGCTTTCTGGCCCTCGCACCAGGTAAGAATATCTATTTGATACCAGATAGGCATATCTTGTTTTACCATAGAAATCGTTGCACGTATATTATAGAGTAAGTGCACTGTATACCTCGTATCAATGCATTTAGTCCTCTCTCGTCCCCGCTAAGCGAGAGCTACTCCTCCGTGTGACGTAGTTTGTGGAAAGTGAAAGCAAAGGCGGGGGAGAGTCTGGTGGGGAAACCCTCGCTCAGCTCCGCGGTACGTCGTTCCTTCGTTTTCCCTTTCCTTTTTCTCACTTAAAATCAGCACAGCGGCAGGCACCATGTCGCTCCACAAACAGTATCAGAGCAAAGATGAAGCTCGCGCGAACCTACCTGTCTCTCTTTCTTGTGTTTTGCGGCTCTCAGAGCGCGAGCAGCTCGTGCGACTGGATGAGGATCCGCTACGGCCAGATCAGCCGAGAGTCTCTCGCGCTGCTGCGGAAAATGGTGAGGAACCAACAGAGGCTGAGTTTGCAGAAGCTGAGCAACTTGGAGGACCAGTAGCGCGTGGAGGCAGAATTCAGGGCAGCGCAGTTCGGTGGAACTGACTAAAAGGGTTTACTCTGAAATCCAGCTGTTAGGTCTCGTTAGATTACACTGGCATGGATGAAGGGTTAAAGGCTTGCTAAGCTGTAGCTTTACGGGGGGCACTTGGCATCACGCGCGTTTCCTTAATTGGTGGACTAATCTGTCATTTTTGTCATGGGTTTGCAAAAAGACGGTAGATTTGAGTGACTGCATTGGGAATGGATGAATGCTATGACTGAAACGCGTTTATATTTCTGTTAAGGGAGGACCGATTGCTCCAATGACTGGGTCATTTCCACAAAAACTGTATGCTGAAATTGCAGAGAGCAAGGTAATAGGCAGTCTTTATCTATTCTCCTAACATGATTCGACCTCCAAGACTTGTGGGAGGCGTCATCTGGTTGTGAGGGATTTTGGAGTTTTTAAATTAATTCGTTTCCCTGTTTCCGCAAATGAAAAACATTCCATTCCTACAGGTTGGAGAGCAGGTGAGGTTTCTGGCTGAGGCTACTGAGCAGATAGTTAAGCTTTTCAGTGCTCATACCAAGGCAGCAGAATGGGACATTCGAGCGCTTGACAGCTTCCTGAACATTCTCAGCAGTCGGCAACAGAAAGAACTTCAGCACTGTGTAAGTGTTCAGTAAACAGCACAAACGACGGGTGGACGTGCTTCCTTGAAACACAAATATGTGCTGAAAAAACATTTAAGTGACCACTCTATCAATCAACAGGCAGAAGTCCACAAAGGAACAAGAAGAAGCTCATTCAAGCTCAGAAGGCACTTCAGGAGGTTGAGGAAAATTCTCAAAAAAACAGTGAGTGTCTTTATATTGTGAGTGTATTAAGAGAAAACTGGAATAAATACAGTAACCCCTTACTTTTATGTGGATCAGCAGTCATGGATTCAGTCCAATGCAGATATTTTCTGAGAACCAACTGATGATACGCGGAAATCCCCTTAATAACGTAAACACCATTGGCTTTTTTGTTTTTTTTTTTGTGGCAAAAAATTATATTTATCATTTTAGAGCTAAATTATCAAGAAAAATATAATTCACTAACTTTATAACAAAAATGAACATAAATTCAGCAACATTTCCATATAAAATAAAACTGTATAAGAATAGAAAGTGTGCCTTGAAATGGTACACCGCTGAACTTGGAGGTGGGAGGTTTGAAAGTAGCCAATACGAGAATGTTATTTATTTCTCCTGGAGGCTGATGTAGAGTGCAGGTGCAAGCCTACTGCATGTTGTAGCATGACTGCTCTGTGTCTTGTCTTCGTATTATCTATCCCTATTTTATGTTCATTAAATTAAATATTTGTCCAAACTAAAGGCAATTGTAAGGTATACTGAACATATCTGTTTTTGTGCTTTTTGTAGAACTACAGCTGTGAATCTTGGGAGCAAATCAGGACAGTAGTGTGGTTTCACCTTGTGAGGATGGACTTGCTCGCTGGCAGCTTGAGGACAAAACTGAAGGACTAACGAGTTAAAAGTGACCCAAGGCAGTTTTTAAAGAGAACAAAATACTAGGAACAAACAAAACACTTGATGCAACAATAACTGACAAAAAAAAAAAAACTGTGAATGTGATTTATTTACTTTATTTATTCGTTAAAATATATTTATGTATGTATTTACTTATTTATTCCATATTTATATAGTCTATTAATTTAGATGTTAAATTATGATTAAATTTAAAGCCAACTTGCACTTTAAAACCCAGTTTTTTACTTTAAAATGTGTTTATTTATATAAGATATGTTTTTAGGTCGTTTATTAATTATGAAAAGTTAATTTAGAAATGAAAAGTTTCACTGAAACATGTTTGTTTGTCTTGGTTTGATGTGGTTTTCTTTGATTATTCTGAGAAACAAAGAAAAATGTGTTATCATAAATAAAAATAGATTCAAATCTTGCTCTGTATTTCTCCGTTATCTCTTTTTTCTATATCTCTTTGATAACAGCTGAAGAGGCATATAGCTGACAATTACATTACATTTTTGGCATTTAGCTGATAATCTTATCCAGAGGGACGTACATCAGTGCTCAAGTAGTCCACATCTGTTTCTTAAACCTGTAAAGCTAAACTTAAATCAACATCCATTATTCAACTTATTCAAGTTACTGCACGCTCGGTACATCTGAAAACACCTGTCAAACAATATCTAAACACCACATGTCAAAGAAAAGTCAGAAATGGGTTTTTTTGAGAAATAAGCAAGCAGACATGAGATATAGTCACCAAGATGCTCCTTGAAGAGGTGGGTCTTCAGGCGACATTTGAAGACAGCAGATTTGATTGGAAAAGGGAGTTCGTTCCACCATTGTGGGGCCAAGACTTTGAGCAGCAGGGTCTTGAGACAAGCCGTACTTCAAGCCCTGAAAGGACGATAAGTGACGTGTTGTTTGGTCAGTGCTGTTATGTATCAGGGTGCAAGTCCATTCTTGGCTTTGAAAGCACTTGAACTGAACACGGAACAGCCACAGGCAGCCAGTGAAGGTTCCCTAGTAAAGGTGTAAGGTGTAAAGAGCTGCAGTAGTCCAGTTGGGAGATGACCAGACACTAGACAA
>JBBPDE010026761.1:0-10565 GCA_037974605.1 Nannopetersius ansorgii
ATACTACACTTGTCTAGGTCTATTGGTAAAATGGACAATTATTCTTTAGCCTATCACAAACAGAACACCAGTATTTTCTTCAAAAATGTCATGTTAATTATTAAAAAGTAATTAAAGTTTAAAGTTAAGCATGTAATAAGCACCAAAATGTGTCTTGTTTTCTTGTTTCATTGGACATTCAGTTCATCTGTGTGTGTGTGTGTGTGTGTGTGTGTGTGTGTGTGTGTGTGTGTGTGTGTGTGTATGTGTGTGTGTTGCCATAGCAACTGGCGGGTTTTCGGGGTGATGTATATAAGGGGAGGGGCGGTGCTTAGTGGGTAGTTGGTGTGGGAGTTGGAAGTGTTGGAGTGCAGTATGTGGAGAGAGAACGAGAATAAAGAAAAGAAAAGAAATGGATTTTGCGCCTCTGGTGTTCCCTGTCTCTACTGCTCGTCACATTGGTGCCAGGCGTGGGATTGAAGCGCTTCAAGAGAAGGAGGACACCTGGAGGGAACAAGAAGAAGAGGAGGAGATGGAGAGAATGCTCGACCGGGCTGAGAGAGGACTGATGCGCCCCGACGGCGCGAGCCTCAGAGCGTGGCCAAGCAGAGCAAGTGGCAGTGGAGAGCCCCCGAAAGATAGTGAAGCTGCCTAGGTTCAGCGGGAGGGAGCTGCTGGAACCTTACCTGGTACAGGTTCAGCTGTCGACCAAGCACAACGGCTGGCAACTGACAGAGGCAGCCGTGCATCTGGCGATGGCTCTGGAGGGAGAGGCGCTCGAAGTTCTGGTTGACAAGCCCCTGGGAGAGTGCGGGGACCTCGAGCAGCTGGTGATGGCGCTAAAGCAACGGTTCGGCGAGCCAGCCAGAGAGGAGAAAGCCCGAGTCCAACTCGGGGAGAGGCGGCGTCAGACTGGCGAAACGTGGGGAGCGCTTGCGGGAGACCTCCCAGGTTACGCACGCCGAGCCTATCCGAGCTTCCCAGCTGCAGCCCAAGAGGAACTGCCACTGCACGCATTCCTGCGCGCACTCGTGCCCAGCAGTCTACGGCAACGGGTGTGTCTTCATGCACCCGCCACCCTGCTGCAGGCCCTGGAGGAAACAGAGCAGCCGGCCGAGAGTGTCTTCCCTCCAGAGAGTTGCAGTGAGTGAGGCGGAGCCAAGGGTGTGTTTCCGCTGTGGCAGAGATTGACACATCGCGCGGTATTGCAATGGGTCACTGCAAGGTGAGGAGGCCCAAGCCCCGGTCAGGAGAGGTGAGCCATGAGTGGGGCTGTTGGAGAGCCCGGGGGCCTCAGGGTCGAGTGTGCTGTTGAGGGAGTCCGCTGCAGAGCTTTGGTGGACACAGGCTCCAACATCACCCTCATCCGCCCCAGAGTCCCAGCCCGCCCGGCTGGGAGGAGAGGAGCATGCGGTTCTCCACGGTGATGGGGGATGAAGCGGCGATGAGAGGAAGGCGGCTGCTGACACTCACAGTCCAGGGAGTGGAGATACAGCACGAGGTGTGGCTGGCTGATGTGGTGGAGGAGTGTATCCTGGGGCTGGACCTGCTGGCGAAACTGAACGCCACGGTGGACATTGGGGCGGGGCAGCTGCGTGTGGCTGCGCCGGAGCGCTCCACGCTGAGGCGGCGAGGCGGAGACCCAGACGCCATGGTGAACGCTGTGCACCGTGCGGTAGGACCAATGGCGGAGAACCGCCATGCCGTGCAAGATCAGCCGCAAAGAGACGAAGCGGGGCTCGACGAGAGGCGGCGAGTACGGCTTTGCCACAGCTGCCGACAGCCAGGCCACATCGCGCGCCACTGTGAGAGGCGGCGGGTATGGCTGTGCTACAACTGCCGACAGCCAGGCCACATCGCGCGCCACTGTGGGAGCCAGGAAGTACGGCTGTGCCACAGCTGCCGACAGCCAGGCCACATCGCAAGTGCAAGTCCGCAAGTGGACCCCGGTGGACTTTGTGGGAGAACCGGACCGTGAACGTGACTGTGGGGAGGTTGAGGGACGTGAGCAGGTGAGTGAGCTGGGTGGGGAGACAGACACTGGGGAGAGCGACATTGGGGAAAGGGCCTCCGCGGGATTCGGGGAGGGCCCAGAGACGGCGCCGGCCTCCTGCCCGCCTTAGAGACTTACAGGTGGGTGCTGTCGTGGCCGGGGACGGCTCACGGCTGGGCGGAGGGTTGTGTGGCGGGCAGGAGGATCACGTGGGTGGCACGGGTGGGGTGCATGGGTTTTGGCGGGCAGTTGGGGGTGAACTTGAGGACCCCACCTGGGCCCATCGCCATAGCAACTGGTGGGTTTTCGGGGTGGTGTATATAAGGGGAGGGGCGGTGCTTAGTGGGTAGTTGGTGTGGGAGTTGGAAGTGTTGGAGTGTGGTGTGTGGAGAGAGAACGAGAATAAAGAAAAGAAAAGAAATGGATTTTGTGCCTCTGGTGTTCCCCGTCACAGTATATTAAAAAGACTGACAAACCAGAGGAGACTTATTAGGAAGCATATATTCCTGCAAGCAATACCAACACGAGGAAACCTGGAAGAAGAGGCTTCATCCTCCTCTGGCTGTGGTACTCGTCTGCAATGTGAGACATGTGTCCACGTTACCTGTTGGTGGGAAATACTGAGAGCAGTATGCAACCACTGACAATATTCAGATTAATCCATGCTTAACCCTTCAGGTACCACTAGTTTGCTTAATGATGTTTGTCAGCTTCTCCCATAAAGGAAAGCTGCGACCAACTTGCTGAAAATATCTATTATCACTAGACGGTAGCATTTTTCCTCAACTGGCATCAGTTCCATTACATTTATTTGCAAATGATCAAAAGGAAAATCGGGTGTGCTCCTATGCCCACCCCATGGCCTCTTGCTGTGTTATTTCAAATGCACACCAAGCATTTTGAGCATAGGAAGTGAAACCTGGAGCAAACTTCTGCATTTGTGCTATCATCGCCCCAGAATGAAGTTCTCTCTTAAAAGCAAAAAAAGCAAAAAATGGATGGAAATTCTTTTTTTTTTTTTTTACCAAATGCTCCATGTCACGAGGTGGTAGCCTGTTGGGGTTGTGGGGTGGGGAGGGGGATTTCGCACCGGCCCAAAATTACCTGGTTGCAGTGCCGGCAAGGGGGAGCATTCAAAGGCATTGCCACCATGGCCCCCACACCCACTAGTGTCATTCATATGAATACAGTTCATGATCGATAGTGCACCCATAGTCAGTTAGATGCCAGCCCAGTAGATCTGCTCTGATGCCGGCACCAACTAGCCTTAATAACCATAACTAGCTTTAATGATAATATCATATCACCTTAACTAGCCTTAATGATATCAAACCACCTTAACTAGCCTTAATGATATCATACCACCTTAACTAGCATTAATGATAATATCATATCACCTTAACTAGCCTTAATGATATTGTGGTGGGCAGGAGGATCACGGGGGTGATACGGGAGGTGTGTGTGGGTTTTTGGCGGGCAATTTGGGTGAACTTGGGGGCGACGGGCCCCGCCTGGGCCTGTTGCCTTAGCAACTGGCGGGTTTTTCGGGGTGGTGTATATAAGGGGAGGGGCGGGTCTAGTGGGTTGGTTGGGGAGTTGGAGTTTGGAGTGTTGGTGCTGAACAAAAATAAAAGAAAGAAAATGGATTCTGCTGCCTCGGTGTCTACTATCTCTACTGCTCGTCACATTGGTGTCAGGCGTGGGATAGAAGCGCTTCAAGAGAAGGTGGACACCTGGATAAAGCAAGAAGAAGAGGCAGAGATGGAGGAAATGCTCGACCGGGCTGGGAGAGGACTGACGCACCCTGACAGCGCGAGCGTCAGACAGCGAGGAGTGACTCTCGCTCCTACCGCAGAGCGCGGCCAAGCAGAGCGAGGGGCAGTAGAGAGCCCACGAAAGACGGTGAAGCTGCCCAAGTTCAGCGGAAAGGAGCCACTGGAGCCTTACCTGGCACAGGTTCAGCTGGCGGCTAGGCACAATTGCTGGCGACCGGCGGAAGCGGCTGTGCACTTGGCAATGGCTCTGGAGGGGGAGGCGCTCAAGATCCTGGTCGACAGGCCTGTGGAGGAGTGCGGGGACCTCGAACAGCTGGTGACAGCTCTCAAGCAGCGGTTCGGCGAGCCCAACACCCTGCTGCAGGCCCTGGAAGAAACAGCGTGCAGAGATCATCATGAACAGCTGGCCGAGAGTGTCTTCTCCACGGAGAGTCGCAGCTAGCGGAGCCGAGCCGGAGTAAGCCCCAAAGCAAGCAGCAGAACACCGCGTGATCGGTGCGAGACTCCCAGAGACTAGAGTGTGCTTCCGCTGCAATCGAGCGGGGCACATTGCTCGCTACTGCACTGAGCCGCCGGCGGAAGAAAAGACCAAGAAGCCGGAGGGAAACCTCCGGTTCCCCTGCGCCGTCCGTTTCCTTCCAAAGCCCTCTAAAGAAAAGCACGCAGCGCATGGGGCTGCTGGGGAACCCGGAGGGTCTCCGCGTTGAATGCACAGTGGACGGGCTCTGCTGCAGAGCGCTGGTCGACACGGGCTCCACGATCACCATAGTGTGCCCTGGAGTGCTACCACAAACGCGGCATCTGAGGCCGCCGGGCTGGGAAACAACGACCGTGCGGCTCTCGACGCTGACGGGAGACAAGGCCGTGATGAGAGGGAGGCGGCTGCTGACCCTCGCCGTGCAAAGGGTGGAGGTGGAACATGAGGTGTGGCTCGCGAATGTGGTGGAGCAGTGTATCTTGGGCATGGACGTGCTGAGCAAGCTGGGGGACGCCGGCGGGGGACGGCTGTACATGACCGCACCCTAGGTGAGAGCAGGGCGGAGAGAGCCGCCGTTATCCAACGAAACGCGGCAGGCTGCCAAAGAGCTGTGGGAAAGAGACAGCGAGGGGCTGGAGGCGGCGCAGAGGGCGGAGCTGACGTGGCTCCTCTGAGAAAACGAGGACCTGTTCGCGGCAAGAGATGAGGAATGTACCCGGACAGGGCTGGTGCAGCATCGCATAGACACAGGGGTGCAGCGCCGATTCGCCTGTGGCCACACCGGCTCACGCTGGACAAGCAACAGGCGGCGGAGGAAAAGGTCCGGGAAATCGAGGCGGCCGGGGTGATTGAGCCTTCCGACAGTCCGTGGGCGGCCCCAGCCGTGCTGGTGAGGAAGAAAGATAACAGCTGGAGGTTCTGCGTAGACTACCGGCGCCTGAACGAGGTAACTCAGAAAGATTCCTACCCTTTGCCGTGCATAGATGACGCCTTAGATGCAGTGGGGGGGTCAAAGTGGTTCACGTCGCTAGATCTCCGGAGTGGGTATTGGCAGGTCGAGCTCGCCGCTGATGCTAAGCATAAGACCGCATTTACTATTGGGCAAGGCCTATGGCAGTTCAGGGTCATGCCGTTCGGGTTGTGAGACAGCCCAGCCACTTTCAAACGGTTAATGGAGCGCGTGTTAGGGCAAATAGCGCGCAGCAAGTGTGTCGTGTACCTCAACGACCTATTGGTCCACGCAAAAACGTTCACGGGGGCGGTGGAGAACCTCCGGGAAGTGCTGGGGGCGATTCGAGCAGCAGGACTAAAACTCAACCCAAAAAAGTGCACCTTTTTCCGGCAAAAAGTGCCGTTCTTGGGGCACGTGATCAGCAGTGAAGGGGTAGCGACCGACCCAGGGAAAGTAGCGGCGGTGCGTGATTGGCCCACACCACGTAGCGTCAAGGAGGTGCGGAGCTTCCTGGGGGTCACTTCGTACTATCGGCGGTTTGTGCGGGGGTTCGCGGCGGTGGCGAGACCTCTACACGAGTTGACGAAAAAGGGGAGGGTGTTTAAGAGGACGGGGGAGTGCGACGAGGCGTTCGGGAAACTACGTGCGGCGTTGATCTAACATAAAGGGTTCGTGGTTGATACGGGCAGTTGAAGGTGAACGTGTGGTCGCTTATTACAGCTACTACATGACGCGGAAAGAGCTACTCGCGGTGGTAAAGAGCTTACGGCATTTTAGGCCATACGTAGGCGGGCGACCCTTCGTGCTCCAAACCGACCACGTGTCCTTAACCTGGCTTCTTAGCTTCAAGAATCCCGAGGGTCAACTCGCGCGCTGGATAGAGGCTCTCCAGGAATATCGGTTTGACGCACAGCACCGGCCGGGGCGGCAGCACTGCTACGCAGACGCGCTGTCGCGCCGGCCATGCGAGGTAGAAGCGTGCCGGCACTGCATGCAAGCTGAGGACAGAGCGCTGAACAGCGAGTCGTGCGAGGTAGAAGTGGTCCGATTGGACCACGGGGTGGATGAGGACAGCTTAAGGCGGGCGCAAGAAAGTGATCCTGTCCTGGGGCGCGTGCGGGGTTGGCTCGCTGGGGGGCGTCAACCCACATGGGAGGATATTAAGCTGGTGGAGGAATTTTTCTGCAGGTTCGGGGCGCCGGAGGAACTCCACAGCGACCAGGGTCGCAACTTCGAAGCGCAGCTGCTGGCCGAGGTGTGTGTGAGACTGGGGGTCCACAAGACCAGTACGACCCCGTTGTACGCTCAAAGCGATGTCCTAGTGGAGCGCTTTAATCACACCTTGGCCACCCAGCTGGCGATCCTGGTCGCTGACCACCAGCGCGACTGGGACCGTCACTTACCACTGGTGCTGTGGGCTTATCGGACCGCCACGCAGGAAAGCACCCCTGCCGCCCTTATGTTTGGCCGGGAACTGCGGACCCCGGTGGACCTGGCGTTTGGCCCCCCCCAGAACCTGAACTCGTTGGACCGCCTGGGCTGCACTATGCTCAGCGGTTGCGGGAGCGGCTCTGGGTGGTCCAGGCTCTGGCGCGAGAGAACCAAGGGGGGGCCACCGCAAAGCAGAAATGTGCGTACGACCTTCGCAGCCGGGGCCCGGGACTTCCAAGTGAACGAACGCGTCTGGGTTTACTGCCCCACCCTGGAGTCCGAAACGTGACTCCCACTGGCGGGGTCCGGCCCGCGTTCTGCAGCGGGTAGGTGAAGTGCATAACTAGCCTTACTGATAATATCATATCACCTTAACTAGCCTTACTGATAATATCATATCACCTTAACTAGCCTTACTGATAATATCATATCACCTTAACTAGCCTTAATGGCCATAAACAAATCAAATCAAATCATAGTGAAAGAACTCCTGTTAGATCACATTATTGATTTATTTTTATCATTGGTGTGAATCATTAATACGACAAAACACTTTCACATTTGAAGAGAAATATTAGAAATGATTTTCCATAAATGGACGGTGAAGATCAGCTCCAGCACAGTGTAGGAAACAGAACAGAACAGAACTGGATTTAACACACACACACACACACACACACACACACACACACACACACACACACACACACACACACACGCTCCTGTGCCCAACCCATGTCCTCTTGCTGTGTTATTTTGAATGCACACCATTTTGAGCAAAGGAAGTGAATCCTGGAGCAAACTTCTGCATTTGTGCTACCATCCTCCCAGAATGAAGTTCCCTCAGTGCTGTCCTTCACAGAGGACTCTTATACCTTCAACACATCATTCACATTATCTTACTGAGTCTAGTTCATACCCCCCGCATCAGAAACCTCTAAACACCCTCTTAGCATCATTCCAACTCCGCAGTGAGGTGCCACCTGCTACCCATGTCGTGGCTTCTTTCTGGTTGACTACATGGAGACGACCCTGAAAACCCTAAAACATGCACTACGTCCTCAAACACAAAGATAGTTTCCAGAAAACAGAACAGAAAAACAGAACAGAAAACCAGTGTGTCTGCAAAATCTAATCATGTGCCTGTTTGTCCTAACGACTCAGAGCTGGTTACACAACCTTAATCATTTTAGTCACTGAGATCCCACTCATATATTTAAAGAAAAATAATCAACTGAGTTCAGAAACCACTGCTTACAACAGGGCTTACGTTCCAAGAGCACCAGTGTCTAGTGAAAAACCAAATTGTTCTGAGGTGGGAAACAAAATGCCTATTTTTTGTGTAAACCATAATTATGCCCCCAAATATGTTCCCAAACCCTTTAATTTAATTTAAAACTCATTAGCCTTAAAGGAAGTGTAAAGGTAAACCCGTGTCCTCCTGCAGAGCAAGAATGTAATAATACCCCTTTATAGAATGTACTGTGGTTCATGCATGGGCGCTTTCTTTGGTGTGCACTGTTGTTTTCTTCTGTTTAAGCAGGTAAATACAGTAATCAATTCATTTAATTTATTGTAATAAAAAAACAAAATGACAAACAAAACATTTTGGATTGCAGCGTCACAGGGCAGCAGCCAATCAGCAGCAAGAAGAAATAAGTAACATTCTCGGATTGGCCACTTTCATACCTCCTACCTTATATGAATATTTAAATATACATTTTATTTGTCTTAATAGTTTAGCACTAAAATGGCCTAAAATGCATATATTGCCACGAAAAAAGCCATGACATCCAGGCCTCATGCCCCAAGTGCAGTATTCATGTTTGGGTGTGGTGCTTAGCAACCCAGCATGAGCATGAGGGGGCGTGGCAGGCGAGGCCCGGACATCACAAAAGCAAGAAAAGGCAAGAATATCTGCAGTTTCTGCATTATTGTGAGGATTCATGTGTACAAAGACCAGTTAGGTTCTCAGAAAAAATCTGGGTAAGACTGAGTCTGTGACTCCTGGTCTGCATAAAAGCTGGGGGTTACTGTGTACTGACTTTCTTTTACTTTCTTTTTTTCTGTGTACTGATTTTTTTTCCCTCTTCTTCTTCTTCTTCACTGTTGAGGGAGGGTTAAGCTCGGAGCAGCTCTAATGACTGGTTTTGTAAAATGAAAGTACAAATTAAAAAATAAAGTCCTCCAAAGAGGGGGGTGTAGAGGAGAGAAAAGGACACAGGCTAAGACACTGGGGGCGCTGTGTGAGACTCTTTAAAACGTTTTATTTTGGACATCTTAAATCGAATACCTGAACATGCCACTCCATTTACCATTCTCTTATAACACATATAGTGTATATCAGCCATATATCAGCCCCATATATAACACATATATCAGCCCCAAGCCCCGCACCAAGAACCAAAAAAACCCGACCTGCCGTCGCTGATCCCCCCGCCCCCTCACTAAAACTGCTGGCATTTGGTGAATATAGAGGTGAGAGCTGCAGATCTGTAGTCATTCAGGCTGTCTCCAGGTGGCTTCTTTAGGATGGGAATGATAGTGACTGGTTTGAGGCATGGTGGAACAATGGCTTGTGCGAGGGAAAGGTTGAAGATATGGGTGAAGACTCCAGCCAGTTCATAAGCACAGGCCCCGAGTACCTTTCCAGGTACTCCATCGGGACCAGCAGCTTTTCCTGGGTCCACTGTTCTGAAGAGCTTCCTCACTGTGTGTTCCTGTGCCACTTGTGCTTGGGGAGTTGTTTCAGTCTGTCAAGAGGAGTGGTTAAAGATTCAACCAGAATCTTGTGGGTGGCTACCAAAAGCGCCTAATTGAAGTGAAAATGGTTAAGGGACATGTGACCAAATATTAGCACTGCTGTATGTATATTTTTGACCCAGCAGATGTGTTAAAGAAATTCTCCCTAAAGGGGTCTTCAATTTACACTAATAAAAGGAAGCTCACCACGAGACGTGATAAAGTAAAAACAATGTTTTATTCACTTGCAGCAAGGGAACAAAATCACACCAGTTAGAGAGAAGTCTAACAGAGGAGTTGTTCAAAGATCTGAGACTCAACAAGCAGTTTATATCTGGATCCTAAGGCAGTGATTACGTAACATCCTCGTTTGTGGTTAAGTGTCAGAGCAAAAGCTGGAATCAGTCTATTGTCAAACAATATATAGAAGCGGAAGATTCCATCTTCTCTGTTCCCAGACGCTTCGAGCTGGGTCGCCTCGTCCTTCTCACGTCTGGAGTTTCCTGTAAACAAAGATGGCAGAATCCCCCCAGAACTCATTTCCCCCTGGGCATTCACGAAAAGGCAGTGTTCTATTTTCCCAAGTTCTACTCCCGCCTACACAACTACGAAGTGCTCAGTTAATAATTACAATGGATACATGTGTGCTCAAACTCACTAACATATGTGAATTCATTAATGAAAACAGTGTTTGAATATGCATGAATAACATCTGAATATTTAGGAGTAGTGTTTGAATATGCATGAATAACATCTGAATATGTAGGAATAGTGTTTGAATATGCATGAATAACATCTGAATATGTAGGAATAGTGTTTGAATATGCATGAATAACATCTGAATATTTAGGAATAGTGTTTGAATGTGCATGAATAACATCTGAATGTGTAGAAATAGTGTTTGAATATGCATGAATAACATCTGAATATGTAGGAATAGTGTTTGAATACGCATGAATAACATCTGAATATGTAAGAATAGTGTTTGAATATGCATGAATAACATCTGAATATGTAAGAATAGTGTTTGAATATGCATGACTAACATCTGAATATGTAGGAATAGTGTTTGAATGTGCATGAATAACATTTGAATGTGTAGGAATAGTGTTTGAATGTGCATGAATAACATTTGAATGTGTAGGAATAGTGTTTGAATATGCATGAATAACATCTGAATATGTAGGAATAGTGTTTGAATATGCATGAATAACA
>JBBPDE010026779.1:0-10565 GCA_037974605.1 Nannopetersius ansorgii
TGTGTGTGTGTGTGTGTGTGTGTGTGTGTGTGTGTGTGTGTGTGTGTGTGTGTGTGTGTGTGTGTGTGTGTGGAGATTGTCTTCACCACAGAGATGACTGTAATGAGTCTGATTGGTGGTGTTCATCCTGAAGGCTGGATAAATAACCTGATTTTTAAGAGTGTGTAAACTAGAGCACCATTCCTCTCATACAGGGAGCATTGAGTTGTGATGTGTTTGAAACAGCAATTGCATGAAAGGTTTCATGTTAAACACATGGCTCTGTGTTATTTTAAAGACTGTTTTACAATGTATGGCTGCAGGTTTTGGGATGTTGATGTTATGTCAGGCTTCTGTGATACTCATTTGGCCGTAGTTGCCATACTTTTACTAATAGGCCCCACACAACACGTCAATTTGGACTGGATGAAACAGCATGACAGGAAGCGTGCTGGCAGCAATAACACATGTCTGTCTCTTTCTATATTGTAGGTCAACAGTGGTCAGAGCATAAAGGAGCCACTGTATGGTTTTAATCCCTGGTGGACTTCAAAGGTTCATTAAGACACGACGCCAGTGCCAGAATGAACAAGCACATTCAGGTTAAATTGACAGTCATCACTTGTGCCTTCCTACTGCTTTGCCTCCAATTGTGCCTCTGTGAAAAGGACTGCACAGGTGTGGACTGTCCAGATATGCACGACTGCATTGAGGAGATCTTGCACGAAGATGGCTGCTGTACTACTTGTTTGCGGCAAGGCTGCACTTGCGAAGGTTATCAGTATTACGACTGCATCAATGCGGGTTACAAAAATGGGAAAGTTCCTGAAGAAGAGTCGTACTTTGTCGACTTTGGCAGCACAGAATGCTCTTGTCCGAAAGGCGGTGGGAAGATAGGATGCCACTTCATTCCTTGCCCTGACATCCCAGCTAACTGTATTGATCTTGCGGAATCTACCGAGGGTTGCCCTCATTGCTTGAGGATTGGGTGCATCTACAGGAACCAGCGGTACGAAGCAGGCCACTCTTTCCACATGGACCCCTGCCAGGTGTGCCACTGCCCAAATGATGGAGGTGAGCTGATGTGTTCGCCTATTCCCGACTGCGACTCAGAAATGGTTCAGAAACCTGTGTCGCCCACAGACTCTGAGGAGAAGGAAGCGGACAGGAATGAACTTCCTGTCACCAAACCTGAAAGCCCTGCTGACATCGGCACCAAATATCATCATAAACTGGCTGATAATTCTCTACCTCTCTACACAGAGAACACGTTAGAATCTGACGAGCTCGAAGACTACGACTATCTACCTGAAACCACCTCAACGTCAAGCTCTTTGGCACCTGTGACACCACACTCTAGTCCAGATGCTCAGTCATCACATGACGGCCTACATGTAGATTCCAGAAAAGAGCTTAGAGAAAGTCTGGGTACATACGATACCGAATATAAAGCTGAAGAAACCATGCCTTCTCCTTCACCAATGGTTCCCACCACTACAGCACTTCCAGAAGGACAGACAGTAGCTTCCAAAAAGGACTACCAAAAAGAGAGCCCTGCATCTGAGCTAGAGACTGATGGTGGAGCGACCACCCAACACGTCCAAACAGAGAGACGGGTTCCGTCAAGGGGTGATACACACACTTTCTTGGATGAAGAAGAAGAAAGAAATCGTATTCCTCACACACACAGGGAGAGTCATGGCACTCATCACCGAGGCATTGGGAAGCATGTGAAACACCGTGATGCTGACAGAAAGCTTCACTCTAATACAACAGAATACCAGCCAAGCCAACAACACCTCACCAGCCCTGAAACACAGTTCAGCTCCACCACCTCACCAGCCGTGTATGTGAGGGACCCTGAGTCTCCCAGGACATCGGAAACAATGGTCCAAGAGGAGGAGGAGGAGGAGGAGACCAATGTCATCTACGCTGAGTCAGAGAAACAGGGAGGTGAGTGAAGCCATTTTTACTAGGAATGCGTATTTGGAATGAACCGATTTTTTCTTAAAAGATGCCATCAGGAATCACCAGCTCGTTACTTATATGTTGGCCGATCTGTGTGTCAATTTTATGATGTAAATAATGTAAGACTAATGTAAGTGCTTCTCCTAAACCCATAATCAGACTCTGAATAAGGAAATTAAATTGATGCTGGAGGATATTGCTTATGTTACAGCTGCACAATCACACAAACACAATATAAAATATAATATAAACCCAACATTAAATAAAACTCTCCAGAAAGTACTCTGTACTATTAACAAAATGTTATCTACACAAAATACTGTGATCAGTAAGAGAGGTAGATATTAATACTATAAATAAATAAAATAAATAAATAAATAAAATTATGGCTGAAACAGTTTACTAGATAACACAAATAGCTTTTTGCGATGTTTTAAAAGTTAAATACGTGGTGATATTACTTATTATAAGACTATTGTACATAGGAAACTATTGCGCATAATAATAAGATATTGTACATAAAAATGATTTAGCACATTGTAAGCAATTACACATCTGATTAGCAGCAGGTATTGCACAGATTATTGTGTGGTTGTGTGAAAGGGGGAGGAGGTATAGAGTCTGATGGAAGTAGGGAGGAAGGATATTGGGCTAAATATCTAGTTACCTCTTCTGTTTACTGTAGCATCCTTCCTCTCTTTTTTATTTTTGTTATTTAAAGCAATCAAGTGGTATTTCAAGTTACACATTTAAATATGTATTAACCGATTTGGCTCATAGAAAGGACTGTAGATCCACAAGTGTGTTTTATAACCCAGGCAGTGTTTGGGTTTAAAAATATCATCAAAAAAATGTATGAGAAATCAATTAAAGAAATTACATGGTGTGGAAATAACTTTAGCAATGAATTTTGTCTGTTGACACCGACGAGTGTGTAACTCCTTTCACACATAACTGTATTGGAAATTAAATGGCTAGGGGCTTAGTCTGAACCCATGCAGGGAAAAGCTCAAATTTATCTGCACTGGAAAATGACAAGGGCACATCATTTACAAATACAAAGACAACAAGAACCATTAAAAGTCCATCCTGCTCGTGTGCATGGCTGGTACAGTAAGGCACGACATTTGGGTTTTTACAGACACACTTTCCTTTTTTAAGAGAACGAAAACAAGTGCATTTTTCCACATGATTCAAAAATGAAGAAGCTGTTGACTATTCATGCTGAAGACATCATTTCCTGTTTAGTGGGACTTTCATGTCATGTGTGAATGTGTTCATCCTGGTAAAAACATCCTGGACTGTATGTGAGAATGACAACGTGGGTGAAAGCACAATCATTACCAGTAAAGGTCCCCTGATAATATGGTGATTTTTGACTGTGTTAATCTCCATTAAGATGCCAATTTTTCAACTTAACAAACACTTAACAACTCAGTGCACAAGTGTGTGATGCTAACTCAGTAACCTCAACAATGTCCAGCTCCAGTTGTAGAACAGCACAGGGGTGCAGCTGGACTTCTAAGCAATATTTACAGTTTACAGTGCCAAAAACACCTACATTAGAGAGAAAAACAAAATTGTAATGTTATATTTTGTAATAATGAATGTAATAATGACGCTTTGCTCATTTGACTTATTTCAGGACATCTTATGGTGATCATTTTCCTTCCCATGTATTTGTTTTTAATAGAAGCATTTAGGTCATTTTTAACAAATTTTCTTTTGTGAGTAACAAGGCCCAAAATAGCACACACTCTGCTGTGGTGGTGTTAGCTGTAGGATTCTTTCTGCAAGGTTTGAGAATGTTTGAGGAGTTTTTAGTTCATGTTCTAAAAGTGCTTCAGATTATAGCAGCTTATTTTAAACCTTAGAGTAACACCCCATTTGGTAACAGTGGGTTGCCACTTTGCAACTATAACAGCTTCCACTCTTCTTGGAAGGCTTTTCAAGATTCTGTGGGTGCCCATTTGTGTCCATTCATTCTGTAGAGCATTAATGATGTTGGACGAGAAGGCCTGGCTCGCAATCTCCAGTCCAGTTCATCCAAAAGGTGGGATTGAGGTCAGGGCTCTGTGTCGGTCTGTCAAGTTCTTCCACGCCTAACTCATCCAAACATGTCTTTATGGAGCTTGCTTTGTGCACTGGGACACAGTCATGCTGAAATAGAAAAGGGTCTTCCCCAAGCTGTGTCCACAAAGTTGGAAGTATGGCATCTTCCAAAATGTCTTGGTCTGCTGAAGCATTAAGATTGTGCTTCACCCGCAGACCCTGAAAAACAGGCTTGTCCCAGTACTTTTGGCCATATAGTGTATTACAGATTGAAATGGCTTTATGGTGTCTGTATCAGAAGAGAAATGTGGTTCCATCTCTAAAATGACTTGATAATTAACTGCAGTTGTTTAGAAACAACAATGCATTGCTCTGCATTGCTGTTCCTGTTCCAGGACCTAACTGCCATCCCCATAACACACACACACACACACACACACACACACACACACAGCAAAATGCTGAAAATAACACAGTTTTGTACCAGTGAGAAACTCGTGTCCTACAATTGTGTACAGAGGAAGGGAAGTTCAAGTCAAGACTCATGATTTATTCTCCTCCAGCATGATGCCATTTTCCTCGCTGTAAACAGCAAGAGTGGTTCCATCCAACCCTGCAGTCGTGTCAAACTCGTCATTCTTCCATGCGCTCTGTTTCGCACACACATCAAAGGAATTCTTGATTGCAGGAGGCGGACATGCTTTGATACAAACAAGAACAGACGGTTCCAGCACATTAATTACATTACTCAGGAATTGTGTGCAATTAGAATGTCTCACAGATACAAAATGAATGGGGCCTTATGGGAATATCAGCCTAGAAACTGAGATTCATACTGGATACTGGTCCTGAAGGATGTGTGGCTGAGGGTTATTACTGATGCATGTAAAAGGTAAATGAAGCATTTGGCTGACACTTATCCAGAGCGACTTACAGTGATCGGTTATAGGGACAGTTCACCTGGAGCAACTGAGGGTTAAGTGTCTTAATCGTGGACACAACAAATTGTCGTCATATGGCCAAACAGCACCTTATAAGGAAGTTCCCTCAGTTTGTGTTGATACTCAGATGTCGTGCTGAGCTTTGTTTGGTGTTCCTATGTCACGTAGAACCAAAGTTATTGTCATTTGAAAAATATTTAATAATAATAACAACCGCTACTGGGGTTTTTAAAAATGCCGTCACATGCAAATACTCATATTTTAGGTCTTAGAGTGAAATAGAAAAAAACGAAATCTTTGAATCCAAGAGAATGTTTAGGATGATACAGGGAGGCTGGAGAGCGTCTGAGTGGGTTCACACTGAGCGAGAGAAGAGCAAACGGCAAGAGTGTAGAACAAACACCGGTTAGAGACTGATTTCATTGGTTGAAATCAGATTTTATCAATACACTCTGAGTTGTAAGCGTTAACTAGAACAGAACTTTATTTGAGCTGACTGGCTCATCCAGAGTTGAATTATGTACACATTTTGTGTGTATAATTTTGCACACATTTGTTTTAGTTGTTTTGGATTATATTAAGATCATTGTAACATTCAGTTTTCTTCAAAAAACTTCCCTCTGCTTTAGGGCCACAACTGAACATAATCCCACCTGTAGGAGTGTGAGAGCCACTGATAGATCACATGACATAAGGCAGGGCAATATTTTTTTCCAAGAGAACGTTGATATTTCCTGGGTTGGGGTCTTTATTACATGTTTGTTTTAAATAAAGCAGTACTTAGATCAACTTAGACACGTAAACCTGGGTAGCAATTTTAATTACAGCCATTTTATGGAGGTTTAAAGAGTTGCGCTTAAACTGACCCCAAGCATAAAGGATGTTAGTAGATTAGATTTTGTGGCTCACCTAAATATAATCTCAGGAAAGCAGAGTCCTCTTGGATCAGAGATTAACTTCGGCCCTGTCATTTGATGAAGAAAGGAAAGAGCTCCATAACTTATCCATTTGATTGCATTTAAAAGAGGAAGCAAGACTCAAATCATCCTCTGAACTGTGCTGTATAATGCAGTCATGATATAAATAGCACATTTACAGTAAAAGTGAGAAGTTCCAGAAGTGGTGTTGATTACACCTCAGAAACCACCGTGAACCAAAACAGTTTCCACATTAATGCATATTCCATTCTGAAAGCCTTGAGCAAAACCACAATGATGTGTATTTTCCTTATCTCCTCTGAGCTGACCAAGACTCCCCTGATCCTGTTGAGACGAGCTTCTAACACACTTTACTAGAGATGCTTCTCAGAACATGAGAGTGTAAACACAAATACTACTAGATGAAAAATGCATGGTTAGAACAGGCCAAAAAGAAAAGCATGCGGTTCTGCCATGGCATGAACACAGAGCACCTTTACAGGCCAGTTTCTCCACGTTAGATACTCACAATATTTTGATAGTAACCTCCCAAGAGCACAACTGCAGATAACAGCCTTAGAGGGGGCCATTTAATCTCAAAACACTTATGATTCTTTCGTAGCAGGGATCAGTTCTGGCATCCACCCACCCAGGTTCTGGAGCCTCATATATAATGAGAGGATGCTAATGGCACTTGTTGTTAAAGTGTGTAATTAGCTGGCAGTTTAAAAATGTAATCTTCCAGTACATATATATTATCACATTAAAAATAAATAAAATATAAAATGTAGCCTCTGCCAAAGTTATAGGACATTACATTACACACACATACAACATACACATACACACTGCATACAAATCAAAGCTTAGGGTCTTGGAAATATACATTGATTTTTTTAAAGTACAGCAGTGTGGTTTCAGCAGAGTGTAGCTAATTTTCAGCAAGGAGATAATTACCTTTCAGTGCCATAAATCTATTTAAACAGGCTGCATTGATCATCGTTCAGTAATCTACAGTTTCAAGAGGGCATTGTATCCTCCAGAATTTCTATGTTTCCGTCTCTAGAGCTGACATAGATTTTTTCATGGTAGTTTGCTCAGTGGGACCTTTAAAAGCAGGGCATTCTCATGCCTGTAGTCAGTGGCCAGCCGTGTGCTAGCACACTGTTCAGACCTGTCCCGGCACCTGGTCTTTATAGGAATGCATGACATTTCTTTCCCCACAATTCATACTTTACACCCAGCGCTGATTGTCATGTGCGTGTTATGACTGTAAGCCGCAAGACGTCCCTCAGAGGCTTCTTTAGGCCTCCGCTCTTCCCTGAATAAAAGGATCAAACAGGAGTGTTGTTCTGCATGTCATCCTTATTTATGGTTTCCTGACGGGGTTATTAGCCATGGAAGGACCAGGCCTCAGTGTATAGTAACATGCCAGCTGTGCAGTGATGACTTGTTTTGAATGTTGCTCATACGCACTGTGCGACTTATACTTGTTCAGTAAGCAGTGCAGCCCAGTAGCTTAAGCTACTTCTAGGAAAAGGATGTGGTGTGAGGAGCTCTGGCTACATCCCAGGGTTTGGGACGGATTGGCACGGCTAGAGTTCAGTTGTCAAGGTCAGTGGGTGAACGGAAGAGTTCCAGGATGATGACATCCTGTGGAGCAGGAAAAAGGCGTTAGCGATAATCTCTATGAGTAATGCTTTATATCAGCTCCACCAGGAGGGCCAGCAGGGTCGCTGGCAGACCAGCACGCTTAGCGCGACCTGACAAGCAAATCTTGCAAGGACTTTCAGAAGAAAACCCTCTGAAGACGCGCTATTCCCTCCGAACGTGACGACAGGTTTAGTTCGGTCTCCCAAGTGTGCCATTAACGCAAGGAACATGTAGTTTGCGCCTATTTTTGAGAATGTGGTTCAAGGATGGAGTTAGCTAAACAATGTTAATGAGGGGTGAGTGATAGGGACAATTACAAATATGAGGTCCCATATCATTAATAAAACCCCTTATTTTTATGAAAAATTATTTAATGTGGTGTGTAAACACTGTTTCAAAACATATAATTCGCTCTCCAGTCCATGTACTGTATGTTAAGTGAAGTTTGTTGATGTAGCCCATTATCATTCACAAAGGTCATTCAGTGTGCTTTACATAAATGGAATAAATGTATAAATAAACGTATTTATGAAAATAGTAGGAAGAAATAAAAAGATACATATCAATAAAATAACAATATAAGTGTGTCAGAAGATATTTAAAAGAAAGCGAAGGTGAAAGTGCAGATTCTTAAAGCTACGGTCGGCGCAGATCTCATATTGATGAACAGTGTAGTGGATAAACACCGTACTGAGCTGCAAAAAGAGGCAGTTTGGAATTATTTTGTGATTTCACAAAAAACAGCACAATTTACAAATATATCGGCCCATTCAGGGTGCAGCAGTTTAGCGCCACCTTGATACTTGTTTTATATAAGGACTGTTTCTTGTATGAGGTACAACACAGGGCAGCCAATCAGATCAAAGCTCGTTTGCATATATCCATCTTGAAGGCACAGTAATATCTTTCTAGAGAGGTTGGAAAATGGTCACATAAAAATGCATCTTGTTTGTTTTTGCTACATCTAATACTACATTTGAATCTCAGATGAAAATAAAATGCAAGCAAAATATAGGATATGCCCAGATTAAAGGAGAATCCAAAATTTTCCTTTGTCCAGCCTGTTTATCCTAGACCTAACTGAGCTCATTTTAACATCAATATGAGATTTTGACCATTTTCTCATACACATTATGGACAAAAGTATTGGGGCGCACCTGTTTTTCAGACCAAGATATTTTAGATGACACCATACTTTGAACTTTATGGACATAGTTTGGGGAAGAACATTTTCTATTCCAGCATGACTGCCCAAATACATGGCTGAGTACTTTTGCTATGGAAGAACTTGACTGACCACACAGAGCCCTGAACTCAACCACATTCAGCACCTTTGGGATGAACTGCTAAGACAAAAAAAACGATTTTTGTAAAATCTTCTGGGTGTGCCCTTTTAATTGAAAGGGTTAGTTGGCAGACTGTAAGAAGAATGCTATTCTAATTGAACTTCTAATAGTAAGCCTACCACACAAAAATCAATTTTAAGGCACTCTGGTAACTACTGGCATCAAAGCCCCGATTATGCCACCGCGTAAGCCACATATGTCACTACTTAAGCCACTACTTGAGCCATTAACTCACTTACAGCATGTCACGATATGTCACCTACATCACTATTTATGTTACTACTCACTAATAACAGACTCAAGGACAACTCCAAACTGCTATTTATGTTTGCTAGTAAACTACTTCACCAGGAATTCTATTTATCTATCTATAGTATTTATATCCACCTTTCTTTCTGATCAGAGCATTTTGTTTTCAGAGGGATTTCTGGAGAGTTTTGCTTTGACTTTATATTTTATAGACTCTTGTCTTTTTCCTCCCAGATTCTGCTAGCACTGTTTGTGATGTAGCTTCATTGCCATCCATGACTTTATCCCAAGAGGTGTGCCACTTCTTCCCATCTCCTCCCTCCAAAAACACACTGGCTTATTTAAATTGCTGTTATGCTAAAGCATGAAGGGTTATGAGCTAATGCTCCACTCCCTTTCGCTCTCCACCTCCGCAGAGGTCAATGTGGAGGAGGACACGTTTACTCATATTGTTCATGTGCCATCATAATCAACATCAGCCTCATTAGACTGGCTGATCTAATACAAACTCAAATGGACCTGTTTCTAACATTAAAGCTGATGTCATCAGGGGTATTTCCCAAGAAACATTCTGCGTTTCTGGGGGGAAACTTGCGCAAGGTCTTGCTAAGCACCATTCTTAAAAAAGGCCACAGGGAACTTCTAGGAAGAATCTGTTTATCACTTGGATAGCACATTTTTAGCTCTTTTAGGATCTACACTTTTGGATGACATATACTAGAGCTGATGTCATGCTTTTAAACAATTCAGTTTTTGTGCAATTTTTTTGTTTATGCATTTTGGAAGTCACAAAGGGATGTTAACACACTCTTTTAGATCAGATTGGCATGACATGTGCCGTTCCTGAGAAATAAAGAAGTCAGAATTGTTCACAGTGGTGGAACCAGGCGTCTGATGGGTGTAACACCCCGTAACAGAAAATTATTGCATTAATTGGTTGCAAATACCCTGCCTGATGTCTGAACTACTTTAACAAGTGTTTAAAATCCATGCATGTTAGGGGGATACATGCACAGAATTGTGAGGCAAATAGGCCTCCAATGCAACCTTATAATTTAGATTTTTTACCATTCCACTATAACCACTATTACTATTATCAAAGTTATTTATAAACATAAAGAGATACGATGGTGGGTTTCAACAGTACATTAAATGTTTGTATTTGTTCTGTAGACATCATTACCTCTGGTTCTATTCACCGCCACTGTTAAGAAATTGGAGCCAGGAAGTTTATCTACAGAGAACCTTTTCACACCAAACCATTTTGTATGATCTGAGCCACTTAATTATACAAAAACATAGAAAACAACCGATTAATGAGATAATGGAAGATAAATATTGTCTAAGTTTCAGTTTGTGAATTATGATTTAGCTTTTAGTCTTTAGAAACACACACACACACACACACACACACACACACACACACACACACACACACACACACACACACACACACACAC
>JBBPDE010026841.1:0-10562 GCA_037974605.1 Nannopetersius ansorgii
TTAAAAATCGTATCACCGTTATTGAAAAAAATTCTATCGCGATATATATTGATATTGAATTATTGTCCAGCCCTAATATATATATATATATATAAATTAATACACACACCACTAGTCACATTTCTGCAGGTTAGTCACTTAACTAAATATACACTCAATAATCTTTGCTTACAAAGAAACTGACAGGATGATCATCATTTGAGTACCTTTATTAGCCAGGAAATGTAATTTCTATTCATCACTACTGACCTACAAAAGGCCTGTAATCTAATTATGATGTGCATCAACAGACCAGTGTTAGCTATTAAGTGCTGAAACAGTGAACGAGTGCATTTAAAGGACAGTCTAGAATTTGACTCTGCATCCCTACACAACCAGTTAATAAGAGTCAGAAATGCACTGTTACAGATTCTTATTAAATTCTTATTAAAAAAATGTTATTCGCCATATTTTCAATTATAGTTCACCTTTCGATGCAAAATCATTATGTCTTTCATTTATTGTGAACTGTGAATTTCTGAATTACACCACCCAGGGGCAGCATTGTGACATCACTGTCTTTCAGCTCTGATCCCGAAGGCTTAAATATCTTTTTCTCTTCGAAAGGTATGTGAAAGAAGGCGACAGAGTATCCCAGTTTGACAGCATTTGCGAAGTACAAAGTGACAAGGCCTCTGTTACCATCACCAGCCGCTATGATGGGGTCATTCGCAAACTCTACTACGATATTGATTCCATTGCTCTTGTGGGCATGCCACTGGTGGACATCGAGACGGATGGAGGACAGGGTAAGCGTGCATCAAACAGTAACAGCTGTCAGAAATCAATAGTCATAAGCATAGAACTGAAACAGCACTGCTTGCTATTCTTCTTCTGGTTTTAACATCAAACTTTGATCCAACCTGCTGTTCTATGCAGTAAATGGCTTTTTAATGACATTTTATCAAAGTGCATTAACATACTGTATACAGTGCGTGTTAGCTGTTCAGTTCTATCCTCTGATAGCCCCAGAAAAGGATGTGATGGAAGCCCCAGCTATATCTCAGGAGGAGCACACCCACCAGGAGATTAAAGGACACAGGACTCATGCCACTCCAGCAGTGCGACGCCTAGCTATGGAGAACAATGTGAGCAACCATTACTGTTATTTTGGGCAAGCCCTAATATACACTATTATCACTAGAAGGTCCAATGTATAATACTATCACAGTAGTTTGTGATTGCGATGCATTGTGATTTATTATTTTTGCAATTCATGTCTCTGACCTCATCAAAGGGAAAAAAGTATATATATATATAAATATATAAACAATTAAATAAAGGATATACCTGTCATTACTTTTTATAGCAGATTCACATTTCTTTACAGCTGAAGGGCAGATGGACAGTTTAACATTTTTGTATTTGGTTTTCAATCGGAAACTCTCACTGTATGCTCTAAAACACAAGAGCACTTCCAATACTGTCTAATAGTCAAAGTCACAATATAAATTACATGAATGATCTAAAATGGTACTGACATCAGTCGTCTATTTAAATAACCATGGGAAGATAAAGGTAGTCGACTGTTGAGCACAATCGATCATGCAAAACTAATTTACAATTGTAGCAAAAGAATTCAAGTATATATTTTTAAATCCCTTGTGTTATTTACCCCAACAAATTACAACACACATCAGTCAGAATCAAGTTTGGTAAACTGGTTGATTGTGTTTGAGTAAGAATCTGCAGTTTTCAATCTTGCATCCCTATAATTAAATACTAAGAGATCAGTACTCAGCCCAAAAGTATCGTTTTGGTCTTTTTGTCCAAAATGATTCTTTCTTACATACTTCGGATGAACTCAGTTCAAATTCCCTTAATACATGAAATGTTTAGCACTGTTTTACATTTTGTAGCAGAAAGTTTTCATTCTCTGCCTGAGAAAAGTGAGCTTGTCAGGGTGCTGTTGCAATTAGAGGCTGATGACTCAGGGGCTATAAAAGACAATAAAAGGAGGTCATGATTGATTACTGTTAGCGAGGTTTGGTTGTGTGTGTGTTAGGGGGGGTCTGTCCTTTCTTGAGAAGGACAAAAATAAAAATGTCTGTTAAATCCTGACAACCTCGCATAGTTCACCAGAGCAGAGCTGTTTCCATAGTTACGGGAGGGGGTTAGGGCTACGGGCCGAGAGACCTGCGAAGGAGAGACTGATTAGATTGGCTTAGAAACGATCTGATTTTACTATGAGAGAATATTTATAGGAAGGGTTTATGTCGGGTTGATTTAATCATATTACATGAATTTAGAAGTTCGAGCCAGGCTTTGTGGTTTATGTGCAGTGAGTGAAACAAGTGCAGCGTTAACCTCTCTGCGTCACTCATTTCTATTTAGATCAAACTGAGTGAAGTTGTAGGCACTGGGAAGGATGGGCGCATTCTAAAAGAAGATATACTGAACTTCATAGCCAGGCAGACGGGGGCCATCCTGCCCCCAAGCCCCTTCCATGAGATCCAGCCTCCCCCTCCTGCCCCAGCAGCTCCAGCAGCCAAGACCCTAGAGAAGAGACTCCCTACACCCATCACCCCGAGGCCTGTCTTCACAGGCAAAGACCGAACTGAGCCTCTTAAAGGTAAGATGTTGTGAATGATTCAGGGAAAATGAGTTACAGTGCAGTATACGTTGTTCCTTGCTAAATTTGAAATTAATTCATAATTATAGAATTTTTTAAATAATCATAAATGAAATAACTCAGTATTTCAGAAAATCGAAGTAGGTCCGAATTAGACACATTCAGATCTTAGGGTTCAGAAATCAGGCAAATTCAGATGTTGGAGATAAAGTCTGATTTGGTTTCACAGACAGAATCAGCCATTACATTGTTATGGTATAATTCAATCAAATGTCCAGCTGAATATGACGTTTGCAGGGACATAAATGTGTGTAAATGTAAGGGCTGTTTCATCACTTTAGTAGGGTGTTGGCCAATCTTATATGCAAATGAATAGTGTGGAGGCACATTTTTATTCCAGACAAGCAGGAACTTGTGATGATGAAATACTTTATTGATCCCAGAGGGACCAGCCGACACAAAACATGACACACATGATTGTAAAAAAAGGGGGTTATGTATACAAATAGGTTGAGATTTACAGAAACGTAGTGCAAAATATTGCAAAGAACGGTGTGAAAAGTGCAAAGTATGCTTATGCATGCTTATAGATAAATGTAAATACATTCTCAAAGGGTCTGTTTTATAATTGTTTCTCAAAGGTGCACGTACGGTTTATGAATTTCTGTAACACAACTCTTTTTATTTTATTTGCTTTCCCACAATATTTACCCTTAAATACCCATTTTTATTGACAACTTTTACACATTTTTAACCAGGTATTCAGAAGGCCATGGTGAAGACCATGACGGCAGCTCTGAGGATACCACACCTTGGCTTCAAGGACGAAGTGGACCTAACACGACTGGTGCGTCTTCGCTCAGAGCTTAAGGAACTGGCCGAGGCTCGAGGAGTGAAGCTCAGTTACATGCCATTCTTTATCAAGGTAACGTCTTGCTTGGCAAACCCCCTTGGCAAACATAAAATGGCGAGAACTATTCAAATGACCAACAGTCCTGTTTTACCTACAGGCAGCTTCTCTTGGGCTCCTCCACTTTCCAGTTCTGAATGCGTCTGTGGATGAAGCCTGCCAGAACATTACCTACAAGGTTAGTTCACCTTTGGATATCTTGCTCATTGATGATTTGAATGAAAAGGAGGATTTAATGTTAAGGTTGGGTTTGTCGGCATGATTCCTCTCACAGGCTTCCCATAACATTGGCCTGGCCATGGACACTCCACAGGGCCTGCTGGTGCCCAACGTGAAGAATGTACAGATTCTCAGTCTTTTTGATATAGCAGTGGAGCTCAATCGGCTGCAGACATTAGGAGCGTCTGGGCAGCTGGGCACGGCCGAGCTCACCGGGGGGACCTTCACCCTCTCCAACATCGGCTCAGTGAGTGCGCCCCAAAGAGTTTGGTCTCTTAACCAAACGATTGCATAACAGTAATGTAAGAATGCATCAGTACAACTGTCATTCAACAGTGTACATTTTGGAGTATTTTATAATTAATTTCCACAATATTCAGGAAAGGGTGCTCATTGTTTGGCCATAATACAATTCTTGATTCAATTTTCAAACATTATCTGTGCAAACTGTATCAGGTTGTTTAAAAGCACATGAAACCTGATGCTGAATTAAATAAAACAATACATTAGCATGAAGATTGAAGAATGTTGGTGTGTTTACACTCATGCACAAATCAAATGACTGCAGAAAATCAGATTTTGATCATGTTTAAGTGCAGAATGGGATTTTATTTTTTGGTTAGTTTATACATTGAGTCTCTGTTTACAGGTAAATATATTTGGGAGGTAATATGACTACAGCTTACTAAAAATATGATGCCACCTCACAGTTTTAGCATTGAAATAATCCTTCAGTGTAAGTTGTGTCCTGGGGAACTTGCCTTTATCCGATTCTGTTTCTGCAAATGCACAGATTTAGAAAAACCAAAGACATTGTACCCAAGCTAAAAACCTGAATACTGAGCTAAAATCCAGGTCTCTTGATCGGTCTTACAGTGACTTTAACCAGATCTGGGAAATCAGAGTGTGATGTTTCCACGACCACTAGAATTATCAAATAAATCTGATTTTATTGGTTTGCCAGTAATTGGACTACTTTTAATTTGTGTCCAAATTTTATTATTCAACTTGTTCTGCCCATTTTGATCAAACATTCTATTCATTCACTCAGATTGGAGGTACGTATGCAAAGCCAGTGATCCTCCCGCCCGAGGTCGCCATTGGAGCTCTTGGAAAACTTCAGGTTTGTGGTGCTTTTACCTTTTTGAGGACAATTCTTTTTGGTTTTACCATAAATTGAGGTCCAATTTAGGTATCCTTCCTTCCTGCCAGGTGTTACCCCGGTTTAACGAGAAGGACGAGGTCGTGAAAGCACATATCATGAATATAAGCTGGTCTGCAGATCACAGAGTCATCGACGGAGCCACCATGTGTCGGTTCTCCAACTTGTGGAAGTCCTACCTGGAGAACCCTGCCTGCATGGTCCTGGATCTGAAATGAGAAAAGCACATCCAGCCCTGCAGACTTATTAATTGGAGACTTTTTGCGGTTGTGAATCTGATTGTTACTGTTGTTTTTGGCCATTACTCACCATCCCTTTTTATGGTAGCTCATCACATGGATGGTTGCACAAGCCAAGGACACTAACACACACTCCGCCTTGTGATACCAAGCTGCTAGTCCTGTATGGGTTCATGCATTGTTCTCAGAATTACCCCCGAACCGCAAACACGTTTGAAATAATGAACCAGCACAGGACTACCAACCATCATGTTCCGTTATGTCTTGTTTTTTCTTTGTACTGGTTAAGACCCAGCCCCTTCCTCTTGCAGCCTTAATGAATAGGATAGTCAGTTTTGAATGTGAATATGGGGCTGATGGGCTCAGTGTAGCAATAGGGGCTGGGGGCCCCTCTCCTGAACATTATCACCACTTTCTTGAGCATTGTGTGACTCTCCTCAGACAGCATTATTGCACAAAATAGGCTTTAGAGTGTGTCCACACTAACTGTGATTATGGGATGTTAAGCTGCGGACTACAATTCATGCAACGGTTGTTTTTGTATTGACTGTGTTGCATTTCCATGTGTTACTGCATTGCTTTCTATTTGTCTGATACTGTTTTTAACTCAAAGTAAGGGTGCTGTATGTAGTTTTAGAATGGGTTCATCGTTTAGGTGTTATGCACTGTATATTTTATCAATGGCTTTGGGGTGAACAATGCAGGCGTGAGAGCACAATTCATCCTTTAGGGTTTTGCCTTACTGTGTGGATTTCAAAGGGGCAAATACATTGGAATAAATTATGCCATTATGGAGTGGCGACTGATTTATGTGAATGTCTTTATTCTCTGGTGTAATATTAATAATGCAGCCACTTTTAAAGTGGATTGTTTCAAATTTCTACATTCAGACGGGTTTGATGTAAACCTCCAGAGACCGAATTTATCCACTTTTTGTGCATTTCTTCATTCTCCAGTCATTAAAGTCACTCGGAGTGGTTTGGTGTAAAATGTTCACAGTGATGGTGAATGGAATAAGGCGTCGGAATTGTATAATGACTCTAAAAGCCATTGAACAATGCCTCATACATTGTTTTATGATTGTTTTAGGCCTAAAATAAAATAATTCATAGTGAAGAGATATGCAAACAACTCTGAGTGACATATATCTCAGCAAATGTTTCTATCTCAGCAAAGGAATGACACAGATATGTTGTTAGAAACTGGCTGTATTCCTCTAATGAACCTGAACGAATCGTCCTCGAGAATATTTTGTAAATGGAATGCATGAATATTGAATTGTGTTGACTTTTGGTGAAACTCCCCTTTAAAAGTGCACAGCCAGGGTAAGAGGCGGGGCTTGGACTGTTTTAGTGTGACCAGACTCTGAGTTAGTGCCATTCTGAAGACCACAACTGCTCCAGCAGGACTACAGCGTCTCATCAGCCTGGGTTCTTTCATCCCAAGTGTTCTGCTAGATGTTAAAACGAGATATGCCGGTATGTTTTTCCACTTTTTACACCTGTTGGAAGCAAAACAGTGCTTTAATATAGAATGTCTGAGCTGTATATGGAATCACTTAGTAATTGGAGGTGGATTGAGAAGCCTAAACCCATGTTTAGGTACAAGTAGTGTTATTTAAATGAAATTGTGACTTGTGTTGAAGTAAATAGTAGCATTAACGCCTGCACCAAACTGAAAAACAATCAGGTCAATAAAAGACCTGAGAACCTGAGCTCCTGCAGTGGAACAGTATTGGTGCATCCAACATCAGTTTAGAACTGAAGTCTGCTTTGCTCTGTTGTTCTTTTTTGACAAAAATAATATTAAACAAAAATAAATATAAAGGGGGGGGTGGGGTCAAAAATTTAAGTAAACTAGCAAAATAGAAATTAAACAGAAAAGTTGTGTGAATTAAAGACTGGAACTGAGTAAAAAAGCATGTTTCTTTTTGCATATACACAGGAGATGTCAGCCTAAGTGAACCTGAATTTCAGAATTTTCACATTGTTCTCAGTTACATTTCATTCTCTCTCAGCAAAGCAGAATAAAAGTAAACCCAAAAAGTTAAATGTGAATAAAATACTGAGGTAGAACTGAGGGAACTGTTTCTTTGAGTATAAAATATTAGCTTGAAAACAGTCATGGGGTACAAATTCATTATGAAGGAGAAGGTCTGCTGCACTATTTAAGGTGTACATTCGAACAGTAGAATGAAATCAAACCCAAAATTTAAGTGTGAATAAAAGACTAAAGTAGAACTAAAGGCTTATTTTTGACAGTTTGCTGTTAGAATTTTATCATGAATGTAATCTGTACTGTATGTGATTCTATGTAATGTGTGATTATACCTTCATTTGTGTTAACTGTCTGATATATATAAAGTATTTTCTATGGGAACAGCCCCCCAGCTCCCTGTCCTGCCACAGCCGGAGGAGGTCTGTCTGGGGGGGTCAGAGAGGAGGGGGCGGTCGGACCCTGAAGCCTGTGAGGGAGCAGCAGGGCAGGGTCGGTCCGGACGGGACAAAGAGGGGGTCGAACCGGGCCGTCCAGCTTGAGGCAGCGCCCCCTGGAGGGAGTGTGTGGGAGCACTATCAGACAGCCCCGCCCGAGCGGTTCCCTGCAGAAGCGGCGCGCGCACTGATGGAGAAGGTGGTGGTCGCACGGCTGGGTGGTCCGGAGGGGCTCGGTGGACCAGAGGGCTTCTGCTGCCCCGCGGTGGTGACGGAGCTGTTCGACTCCATCAGACAGGCCGCCAAGAGCCTCGCGCTCGGACGGTACAAACTCATCTCTTACGTCATCGTCGGACCGCTCCGAGACTCTGACGTCACCTGCTCCAGCAGGGCCGTGTGGTGTCCCGCAGCAGACACTTTCACAGAGTACACCTTCAAAAACCAACACCTGTTCGCCCTCTGCGTACTCTTCGCCGTGTATCAGGAGTAACAACAACCATCATCATCACCATCATCACCTGTTCGCCCTCTGTGTACTCTGCCTTTTATCAGGAGCAACAACCATCATCATCATCATCATCACTATCACACCACCATCACATCATCACTATCACCATCATCATCATCACCACAATGACCATCACCATCATCATCACCACTACCATCATCACCATCATCACCTGTTCGCCCTCTGCGTACTCAGGAGTAACCATCATCATCATCACCATCATATATTATTAACAATACTACTAATACAACTACTCTTACTAACTGGCAGACCCTCATATTTAATAAATATATTTCTCCCTATAGAGGAGCTCCGGTACCCATAGCATAGCTCCCCCATCACAGTTCAGTGCTACATGTTTATTTGTGATGGAGAAATATAAAAAATTAATAAATAGATATATATATATAGTAGTATTAAGTATCCAGTTTTGTTGGACTGGAACCTAAACATTCTCACATTTTTGTTCATGCAAAATAAACATCAACGGTACAAGCAGGTGATTGTGTTCCTACTTCTTTCGTACACCGTTGAGAACTCTAAGTTGTTATTCATATTATAAATATATTATATTTTATATTATATATTATTCAGTAACATATTGCCAAAGAATAATGACTGCAGGTTTGCTTCAATTAAAAACACGATTTCTAATGAATGGATGAAAAAACTGATAAAGCTGATGATGTTCTTCACTGATCTTTCAACAATTTCAACAACTGACTATAAGGAAAAATAGAGATGCTTCTTATACTTCAGCTTCCGCTTGGTAATACAGACTAGAATGACAAACAGTTCAGTGATGAGAGGAAGTGTAGAGTATTTAAAGGGCCATTGTAATGTCCTGTAAACCCTTTTATAAAAATTGTAGGAATAAATGGATATCAGTATCAGAAACGTTATTGATCCTGGAGGAAATCGCTTATGCACTGACTGCTCTTACACACAGAGACGGAGAGACAAGAGCAATATAAAACAGAACAAAGTAAACATAAAACTCTCTAGAAAAGACTCTAAACACAAAAGGCTGTGGTCATTAAGAGAGGCAGATATACTATGGTACAAAAAAAAAAACCTTGATCCCAAAAGGAAACTAGTGCAAGTGGTCTCTAATGTGTTTTGGGACAAACCCCTTCACATCAGTGAGAGTCTGCCCACTCCACTCCTCAGTATACAGGTCCATTGTTAATCAGGTTATCTGTCTGCACTATTCTTGAGGGTCTTTTTAGAGCCGTGTGTGTCAGGGGACAGCTGCTTTTGTGCCAGTTCTGCCATGTGACCTTCCCAGCGTTGGCTCTAAAATTAGCCACTGGCCCGAGTTCCTCTTCATGTGGGAAAAGCAATGACAAACACCATCAGGATAATCGCTTTTTAAGCAAAGTGGGCCCCTTTTTGACCACCTGGTGCACACTTTGGAACTACTGAGGGAATGTGAGTGCCACTGTAATGCTGGTGAGATCTGTGTTCAGCAGAGAGGAACATGGACATGTCAAAGGACACAGCAGAAACTGAACTGGACTGGTGAGAGCCAAAGGTATGGTCTTTTTCATAAAGGTCTGTAAATGTAAATGTACTATATGGGTTATATGAGTGTGAAACATTTGTCTGTTAAAATCGCACAGTTATTACTAAGGAAAGCACTGATTATGTGCTATTTCTTGTCTTTTCCATTTCACTCTGTTCAGGAAAACACACAGCAGAGTTACAGAGTTACCGCTGGGAGAGGTGTGTGTGTGTGTGTGTGTGCAGGATCATCATGACCGGGGTGACGGTGTGTTTCGGGGCTGTGAACTCAATCAAGGCTCTGTGGGAGACGAGGATAAAGAAGAGCAAGGAGGAGCTGAAGAGAGAGAAGGAGCAGAGGGACCGGGCGGCGGTCAGGAGGTGGGTGAAGCTCCTCACTGTGACAGAAATCTTCATTACTGAAGTTCCAGCTGAGGTCATTAACTTTGTTTCCAGCACTGCCTTCTTTACTATCATTTCTCTACTCAAGTCATTCATTTCACCAGTGTCAAAGAAAACTATATATTCTTTTTATTCATCATTTGAACCCAGCAGCAGCCCTTAAAACTTTGTAAAGCGGTCCAACAGAAACGCTTCAAATCATCTGGAATTAAAACAACCCTTCCATAAAAAGCTGCTTTCTCCAGAGACTGTACTATTTAGGAGATACATGTTAATTCTGGACTGGAATGTTATTCATCTGGTGTTTCAGAGCAGCTAAGCTGGAGGTGGGTACTGAGAAATTACATTTACTCGACCTTACTCATTCTTCATCATTCACAATGATCAGTTCTCTCTTTGGTTCTAAAAGGGTATTCCACATTTTCTGCACACACTTCACTTATTACAATGTACGTAAATTCATTCAGATGGCTTGGTGTGAAATTTACATTTATGGCATTTATCAGACGCTTTTATCCAAAGCGACTTCCATTCCCTAACTACAGGGGACATTCTCCCTGGAGCAACTTGGGGTTA
>JBBPDE010026898.1:0-10559 GCA_037974605.1 Nannopetersius ansorgii
AGAGAGAGAGAGAGAGAGAGAGAGAGAGAGAGAGAGAGAGAGAGAGAGAGAGAGAGAGAGAGAGAGAGAGACATAAGTGACAGCATAAGATTTCCTTCAACACTTGTAAGTAAGGTTTCCGTTTTGCACATTTTGCTCAGTTTATTTACTTTTAATTGACTTCCTTTGACATACTTAACGAACATTACGATGGATTTGTACGTTTATAAGTATTTTCAATTCACTTTTAATATTAAAATCCACTGTAGGAGAAAAGGAACTTACTTTTTCCTCAATTGAAACGGAGGTAGGAATACAGAGTACGGTGATTAGTGTGACTAATCTCATTTGTTTTTCTTCAATTGTAATCAATTCAGGCTGCAAAATTCCCATCTTAACCACTGACTGGTATTATTAGGTATCTTCTGAGACGAAATCCCACTCATTAGTCAAACGCGCAGCCAAATCACTGGTGGAAAAAAAGTCAGGGTGAACCTACACATGTTTTTAAGAATAATGCTGTTGATGGCTAAATAACAGTATCCTGCTGGTAACTCTCTTAAACCAAACCCTTCTTACAGCTATACATCAAAAACAACATCAAAGGCAATTTCATGTGAGAGAGCTTTTAGAGATACTAAACTAAACGATTTGACTCTGAAAATAAGCATTTTATAACGATATAATGAATCTACAGCCACCAAAATCCCTTTTGGGGATGTATTTAGATGACTGAAGAAACTATATGGACAAAGTATTGGAACAGAAGTGTGGGCTGGGCATCTTAATGCTTCATTTTGGCAACACCATGCTTCCAACTTTGTGGATACAGTTTGGGGAAAAACCTTTTCTCTTCCAGCACCCCAGTGAACAAAACAAGCTTCATAAAGACATGGTCGGATGAGTTGGATGAGTTCAGAGTGGAACTTGAGGTCAGGACTCTGAGTGGGCCAATCAACACGATCCTGCACCTTTGGGATGAACAGGTATTGAGATTGCAAGCCAGGCCTTCTCATTCAACATCAGTGTCTGGTCTCATAAATTATCTACAGAATAAAAAGGCACAAAATCCCATAGAAACACTCCAAAATCTTGTGGAAAGCTTTCTAAGAAGAGTGGAAGCTGTTATAGCTGCAAAGGTGGGGGGGACTCCATATTAAAGCATTTCAATGCAGAGTCAGGTGTCCCAATACTTCTGTCCAGTAGTTTTCATCCAGACCATAAGGGGGCGCAACCTGTCAGCCACCACACGCCGAAGCAGAGAGCCAGCTCAAAACAAACGTGATTCGAAAACTTTCTGCAGCTAATGCACACATTTAAGCGACCAAAATACACAGAAATCACCTCGAAAACGATGCACAGATTTTGTGAGTAGCTCGGTTGTTGGAAAAGCGAGCGTTAAAGGAATAAAACCCTTAAATTTAGGGTCTTTGTGATGGACAGTGTTAGTGGTGCTAGTGGAAGCTAGCAGCAGTTAGCCACGAGGATGTTAAATGAAATGTCTAAAATATTATTTTTTACCCTGTTTTTGTGTGTTTTAATAGTTTAAGGGAGAGTAGTTCACAAGTTACACAGTAAAAGGCTCAAGAAAAGCCATCGTTTTCCAGTCGTTCCTGGATCAACACTAACAGAAGAAGCTTTTAGGTGTATTTTTATGTTGTTCACTTTCTTCAGTGAGGATTTATGGCCCGTTTTGTGACAAGGAACACAAATCCTGGGTCCCTAAGGATCTCCCTGTCTCGGCTGAGTAAAGAGGAGCAGAATAAACACGGTAAACGAAGCCAAATAGCCCCTGATAGACTCTGATCCTCTGTACCTTCAGGCTGTGTCCCAAACTGCACACTGCCACACTAGAGATTTGGGACACAACCATTAGAATGGCCTTAAGTGTAGAGGTGTGGTTTGAGGTGCAGCTTTTGTGTTGAATGTTTTCTTCATGGAAGCCCGTTTCTGTCACTTTTATGTAATATAAAAGCACGTAATATGACTTAATTTCTCAATTATTTATTTTACCAGTATCTAAAGTCTCATAATATGACTTAATATCTCAATTATTTGTCTCATAATATGTGCATAAAATATAGTAATATAACATTTTGTGTAAAATGTCTCGTGATTGAGAAGGTACAAAATGTGAGAAATGTATGATCTTGAGATATTAACTTGTTTCAGATAGTAATATAATAATAAATACATTTTATTTATAGTGCGCTTTTCAAGATACTCAAAGTTTGCGAAGGAATCTCATGAGATAGTAAATCATAATTATGAAATATATCAATCATAAATGTAAGATTTCCTAATTATGGGAAACACTCATTACTAAAGGCTTTTTAATGGCAGAAACATGCTTCTGTGCCTTTGGGCTGTGCCCCAAACTGCACACTGTCACACTAAATATTGAGGACACAGCCACTGAAGTGCCTTCAGTATTATAGCATCTAAAGTGTAGATGTTGGTGGTTTGGGATGCAGCTTTTGGGGGGACTCTGTGACCTGCACTTTTCAAAACCCACTTTTGTCTTTATGGAAGCCCATTTCTGTCACTTGTTAAAGGTTTTTCATAATTAAGACTTAGTGTTTCATTATGAGATTTTGTATGAACTATCTCATGGTTCTGTCTCATGAGATTGTAAACCTTAATTGTGAAATATTAAGTAATCTCATCTCAAGAAATTAGGCCTTAAGATAAAATAATGTCTCATGAGAGAAATCATAATTGTGAAATATTAAGTCATACATTTAATACAGTCATAATTATGGGAAACTCGCATTACTACATGGCTTCTATTTTTGGGTTGGCAGAAATGGCTTGGAAAAATATTGTGAATTCTTTATATATGTCACAGTACTTAATGAAATAGATAGTTAGCATGAATGAGGTTAATTAGTCTGTTCCTCCTGAGTCCCGCCACTGCATTAAATCACTGTTTTGAGCGATTTGTGCAGAACATCAATTATATCACTGCTGTGATTTGGCTGTGGTCGATCATAGCCATGGTGTTATCCATGATAAAACGGGAGTGTTTTACTGCTTTTATTTAACAATCCTATAAAATAAAGAAAAAGTAAAGCAGAGAAGCTACTAGTTTTTAATAATTTGCTTCAGTATATTCTGTAAAAAATAAAATTATGGATAATGCACAGCCATTAAACTGTGGCAGTTGTTCTGCTCAACTTTCTCTTTTTTACCTGAATGTGGTTTTGTTCCAACCAGTCCATAAAGCATTTTGCATTTTTTTGTTGATGTTTATTCTTTTAGTTTCTGTAGAGTTATTTACTGGCTGTCAGAGATGCCCACTTTTAAAGTTAAATTTGGGGACATAGACAGGTTTTGATGCAGACTTGCTGTCAGACTGTTCTACAGAATCTGTTGTAACAGGCTGAAGTGTGAAATATAATCTTAAAAAGGTATTTAAGGTGTTCATTTTCTGTTTCGCGTATTAAAGTATAAAATGCTCTGATGCCTCAGTGTAGAGCGAGTTGTTACTTAGCAACCGTTGCTCAGCAGAGTGATGGTCATTGGCAGTGTCCGAAACTGAAGGCAGCTGTCTTGGATGCCTTGCTGACATGGCAAGTCAAAATAAATCAGTGCCCAGGGAGGCAGAGATTGTGATGAAGGCACATGGAGACATGACTGATTCAGACAGAGCAATAGTGAATAAGTGTAATCACAAATTGCAGCATTGGTGGAATTCTGTTTATGCATATTATTTGCCTATTTCTCATCATCACTGTTATAAACTGTATGGACTCTATAAACTTAAAGGAAGCATTGTTAAACAGGGTAGCATGAATCGATCTACTCTGCTGTCACTTTGTGCTATGGTAGCATTTTTTGACAAGGCAGCATAATTCATCAGAACATTCATCAGGACTTCTTGTTCTTGATGAAGCATTTTTCCCTCAACATATTAGGTCACATTTTTGAACAGTGCAAAAATAGTTCTTAAATAAAAGAGATGAAAATCTGTCATTTTGATTATTCATTCACTCATATTCCAAAATGCATTTAATTAAAAAAAAATTTACAGCAAAAATGTGCGCAGTTAACATAGATTAATTAATCACAGAGCTTGAATATTTTTAAATCGTGTGACACCCCTAATTCGTGCACGCAATGAATCGCAGTTAACTCCTGCATTCTGTAAAATATAGAATGAAAAACAACAATTATATTAGCTGAAGATATTGTTATATGTGGGCAGTGTTACATGATCATAGTGAATCAGGACAGATGATGTCCCCCAGCACTGACTTTAGAATGGCAAATACCCATCAGCAGGTGTAACAAAAGATGGCAACGACAATCAGACAAGACCAGAAAACACGTCGGATTCGTTCTGTCATTTATCAGATTCAGCAGGGCAGCCGTCTGCACGGCATATATAAACTTGTATGTTGTGCTGAGAATGTTAAGGAAATGCTATTACAGTAGCAGATCATCTACATGCATGCACTTGTGGAACTTTTTTTTTATTAATATTATCATTCCAAAATTGTTGCTGTTGGAACAAAAACTTGTATCTCTGTTTTGTTGTTCTTTGAAAATGCCACCTACGAAGTATGTTAAGAATGTTTAGCTTGTCTTGAAAAGTTTCTATTTCACATTTTATCCTGACAGTGACAAAATAAACATTCTTTGTTTTGGCAGTGATGTTACATCCCAAGAGAAATTCAGTTGTTATGAAGTGTTTATTGCATGTTTTTATATTTTTTGTTCCTAGACACATAAAACTGCTATTTGTTACTCATTGTCCAGTTTGTTCCTTTTACTTTTAGCTCCTCTGCTTGCGAGCGATGACCTGGAATCGGGGGATGAAGCTTTTAAGACTCCATCATCTCCAAACAGGAGTCCTGATCAAGATGGTGACAGTGCATCAGTTTGGGAGAGGTCAGCAGAATCATGCAATGACTACATGTGTCCTATTGACAACGATGTGGACGACATTTCTATAAAGAAACAGAGAAAAGGTCATGCTAAACTATTAAAAGTGCACACGAAGAATGCTCAACAGGACACCAAAAGTGCTGAAAAAAAGGAAAGGCCTAAAAGAGGACATAAGGATAAGTTACCGAAGAGTTGCAAATCCATCTGTCCAGTTGAAAGAGAACGCGAGTTGGAAAATGCCGTTTTAGAAGTGCCACAAAAGAAATGCAGTCAACCTAAAAAAGCACAGGATGTACCAGAGCGCTCAGACAAGCAATCAAAAGAACAGACGAACAAACACATCCTAACAGAGACTGTTTCAGAGACACAGAAAACACAAAGCTCTGGCCAAAGCTCTGACTTATCAAGGGGTAACAGCAAGCATTCTGATAAACCTAGTGATAAAACTGATCATGAAGCAGAATCAGTCTTATTGCAGTGGAAGGACAGAGGAAGCAAGCAAAGTAATGAGGACTCGTCCAGTTCCTCTGGGTTAGAGGATCACATGAGTAAACGGCGTGTCAAAAAAACACCCAAACGAAGGCGGCAAACTTCGGAAGACCCAGTTTACTTAGACTGGCTTATTATTGGTTCCTCAGACAGGCCGCGTGCCAGGAGGAAGAGGAGGGGTGAGAGGAAGCCCAGGCAAGGTCCGATCGAGTGCGAAGTGTGTGGCCGGAGCATCAGCTGCAAGGCCGTAATGGAGAGGCACATGCTCACACACACTGGGGAAAAACCGTTCGAGTGCAGTGACTGTGGCCGGCGCTACACCAGCAGCTCCAACCTGCGCATCCACCAGCAGAGCCACACAGGCAAGATGGACTTCTCTTGTGAGGTATGCGGGCAGAAGTTCACGCACCTGCCCTACCTGAAGCGCCACTTGCTCAGGCACTCGGGCAAGAAACTGCACATCTGCGACCAATGTGGCAAAGGCTTCATCCAGAAGTACCACATGGAGCGCCACATGCTGATCCATACGGGCAAGATGCCATATGCCTGTGACAAGTGCGAAGCGTGCTTCAACCGCAGAGACTATCTTAACCTGCACATGCGCAGCGTGCACCTCTGTGAGGGCAAAGAAATCGATCTCAAGACCAAACTCCTTAAGTGTGACGCGTGTGAGAAAACGTTCGTCTCGCGCAACGGCCTGGAGGCACACAGGCGCGTGCATACAGGGGTCACGCCGTACTCATGCACAATTTGCCAGCGCAAGTTCAAGCAGTCGAGTCAGATGCACTCACACATGCGCACACATTCCGGAGAGAAGCCGCACTCCTGCGACCTGTGCGGGATGAAGTTCACGCGCAAAAACTATGTCCAGAAACACAAAGAAAGGAAGCATGCGCATGAAAGAGCTTCCCAGGAGCAGTCATGATCATTCATTCAGCTGTGTTGAAGCGATCAAAATACTCTACAGACAGCTATTTTTTATTTAAAAACGTTTTTATTACTGTTTTTGTTCAGTACTTGGCACTTGGTGATCAGTGCTGTAGACATGGACAGACAATAATATTACATTCTGTTTTCTTGGCTCTTGAGAAACAAAGAGGACCCTTTTTGTTACCTGTGGTGTCATTGAGAGTTAGCCCATACCATAGTGGCTCATAAAAACATGGGGCTTGTAGAATCATTTCCGGTTCTGTCAAGCATTTTTGTTGTAGACGCTTTATTGTTTTGCTTCGAGAGAATTTTTTTTCATGAGGAATGTTAGCGCGAGCTCTATCAGCACAATTACATAGTCTAAAATGGTCTAGAAATGATTTTTAAAATGATCTTATAATTAAACAATAAAGCCAAACAAAGACGGTCATCAGTGTTTGGAATGTAATGCCTGTTATGCCCAACAGAGGGCAGCACACTCATGCTATTGCATGCATCCCATGTACAGGAGGGAAAGCTTGCACTTTTACTATTGTTCATTACATTCATGAAGATCAAAAATGTGCAAACTATGCTAACTTATATTGTTCACACATCGCATATTGCTCTCAGCAGTGTATATCCCAGAGTACCCGGTATGGGGCACACTTTAAAAACCCTTAATTTGTATAATAACAACTTGTGTGGTGAACATAAGTTAATTGGTCCCTTTTATGGCCTAGACTAGGCTCAGCCAATGTCAAGGCTAACTGGCCTTACATGAGTGGCTGGGAGGTGGAGTGTGTAAGTACAGGGTGTGAAGGGAAGCTTAATGAATCCGTTTGAGTTAACAGAATGAAAAAATATCTTTTTGATTGGTCTTGAATATTGACAAGCATTCAAAAATAGGTTAACCGTTGCTCACATTCAAACAACACATAGCAAACATACAAAATCACTAATGCTCCTCTCTGTGTGAACACTGTCTGCAATGGTTTAGCATTGCCTGGACGATTTAACAAGTTAAACGATTAAACAGAAGGTTAAACTAACATTCCCTTTTGTGAGGTGGTCCTAGGAAGAGGAGGTAGTTTCGTTGGCCTTGGCCCGTTCCGCTGCTCGGCGCCGGCAGTGCAGGTAAACGTAGATGGGGTGGATAAAAGCCAGGCAGCTCAGGATGGTCAGAGCAACATTGACCTAGAGTGCAAAGGAATTCATCACTAACAGCATCAGCACATTCAAATTTCAGCGTTTTATTTGATACTGTATCTTACAAATCCACGTATGATCCAAGTATTTAGCAAACAGAACACCTTGAGCCTTATCTTAAAGATCTTGATATTTCGCCAGTTCTGTATATTTTTTCTGCGTGAGGCTGGTCTTGCTGATAATGGGTTAAGGTTGAGTTAATCTGCGATACATAATTCAAAGTTCAGATCTCAGATTTGCTGCGCTTTGCAGAAACGTGGAGGGAGTCTGATTTGTTAGAGACTTTCCACAACACTTCCACAACAATGACCACACAGTGCATGTGTGGATGAAACACAGTATGATATTAATGAAATGTGTGGTAGTGTATAACTCACAGCAAAGGGGTTTCCACCCAGAGGTCCATTGATGAGAGCGAAGCAAGGGTATTGCAGGAGGGACACCAGAGCTGAGAGGGACATCACTGTTCCGTACAACTTCCCGAAGTGTGAGGGAGGAAACCTAAGCACATATGGACACGTGCAAACGCTCAAAAACACACAAACTGAGGTTTTCTTGCACTTCAAAATATACTTATTTAAAAAACATATTGAACACCAGGTTACAAGCTTGCATTGCTCTCTGGCTACATTGAACAGAAGTACAAAACTAAAGAAACATGTTTTGACTGATTGTTCTTTTATAATTGACTTACGCCATGCTGATGAAGGCAGCATTGCCTCCATAGAGGAAGGACCTGTTCAGAACTTGCAGGATGAAGGTGAGATATTGCAGGGGTAGGAGCGGAATGGCAGCACACAGGGAGAACAACACACACTGCAGGACTGTCACACACAGAGACAGTACTGCTGCCTTCAGGTCTGCCTCAGTCTCACTCTGGCCTGCAGCATGCACACACCAGAAACAACAAAAGGGAACGGCTGCAAGTCATATTTTGAAGGAGAATACTATTAGCCGGATTAAAATGGTGGGTGTATTATTGTGCAGTGCATGTAGTTGATCTGGCAAGACTGGTGCCTCTTTAGGTTTACGCTGGAGTTATGCCTACCAATTACCTTTGAAGCCTAAAGTATTAACTTGCCTGTGCTGTGAATTCATATACTGTATGTGAACTTACAGTCTGAATCTTATTAATAACATTCAAGCCATTTAAGCACTTTTCTCCATTTTATTGTTATGGGCGTGTCGTCTAAGGTGGGTTTCAGCACCACGTAATAATCTTAAATCAAGACGCACTTATAAAAGCTTACTTTAAAAAATACAGATGATTTTACTTGATTAGCGAAAAACTTCACATTTCAATGCTTGACCCTAGACCCCTCAAAAGTGCTAAAGCCAGTTTGGAAAGTGAAACCTTTATGCATTAAACCTACCTGTAATAAACCATAACCACCAGCATATTTGATCTATATTTCAAGTGATCTTCTGCTCCATGACACCCATAACATCAAGACTTTGTCCAGAAACAGTTTAATTTTTTTGCTTGTCAAAGCTGTGTGAGTGTGTTATTCTGACCTGCCACTTTTGGTTTTCCTTTGTGGCGGTCCATGATGAGTCCATTCCAGGGGGCACACAGTATCCCACACAGCTGAGTGATGGCGAATGCATTTGTGTAAGTGCTCACTGAAAAAAAAGGCATGGCAGAGATACAGACATGATCAGAGCTTGTGTTTATATGTGTGTGTGTGTGTGTGTGTGTGTGTAGGTTGTATTTCCATCCATGTGAAAGTGTACCAAGGTGGGGGTCTCCAGCTGTGAGGCGGTTGAGCATAGGGTTAAGGGTCCCAATGAACAGGTAGTGTCTCAGCTGCATGACTGACAACCACAGCAGGTGCCACAGAAAGAACCAGGAGAAGACGCAGCTCTTAAAGCTTCGCTCTGAAACATGGAGACACATCCGGTATACAGATTATTTCACAACAAAACTCGTGATTGTGACTTTTGCATGTGCTGTGTTGTGTTCATGCGTGACTAGAAGGGGCCACTTTTCTTTATTCCGAGGCATTGCTCTGTTGCATAGCATCAACTGCACAATCTGTGCTCACCATATTATGTTTCATTCTCTGTATTTTTCAAATCGTTCATCCAGTGTAAAGTATTGCATAATGCTGTGACTCAGTGCTAGCTGGCGAAAGAAATTAAGCAGTAAAATGCTGATCAGATTCTCATCTCACCAACTGTTTCAGTCACAGGGGCCTGGACAGATTCCTCTGCTTGAAAAGGTGTGGTCTCTGTAACCTGGGGAGTCTGGATGTTACCGCTGCCAGCTCCAGTTTCTGAAGTGCGAGACCTAGCTGTTTTTCCACATTTCAGCCTATGGAGGGAAATGAGAGGCTAAGACAGAGGTAGAGTGTAACTTGGACTCACAAACACTGCCTGTCAAAAGTCTAATGAATCTTACAATTTTCCCTTGCGTACTTAATAAATCGTGTTATTCTATGGCATCCAGAGATGGGGACTCGAGTCTGAGACTTGAACTCGAGTCGCACTTAAGTCGCACAAACAAAGACTTGTGACTGGACTTCAGACTTGCCCTCAGTGACTCGACACTTGACTCGGACCCAGGTGCCGTGACTCGTGAGTCATGACTCGTAAACAATGTTGATTTCATGGAATTATTTATTTATATCTCGCACTTTCCGACGACCCGAAAATCGTTCACCTCGCCCCTCTGTGTCCCATTACTTTTGTTGGAGGTGAACGGTTTTCAGCTACTAACGGTTGTCGAGGGGTCATTGGAAAGGGGTCACTGAGCCCCATCTAACTGTGGAGTCACATTTAGAGTGAAAGATTTGGGCTGCGTCCGAAATCGCATACTTCCCTACTATATAGTGTGCGAGGCGAGCAGTGTGTCAGAATTCATAGTATGGGAAAAACAGTAGCGAGAAGTTCCCGGATGACCTACTGCTTCCAGCCAAATTTTGTAGCAGGCATTCGGGAGAGGCAGCGGGAGAGGCGGAGTCATATTCGAAAAATGGTGCGGCTCATTTCAAGTGTAAGTACCTCAAAGAAAAGGTTAAATCACACTTGTGAGTAAATGCTCTCTGTAAAGGTAAACAATAACGCGCTGCTGTGACGACACA
>JBBPDE010026916.1:0-10559 GCA_037974605.1 Nannopetersius ansorgii
AAAGAACAACATCATAACATAACCAAACTTGGAGGACTTTACGCAGACATAATGTTTTGGCAAAATGCAAAAGATGGTACAATTTGGCCTATAAGGGGGCGCTATGAATGCCACATTTCTGTATCCCAAAAACCACTTAAAAATGCATTCTGGAATTTGGTATACTTTACCATGGGGCACTTATGAGTCAATCCATGAAATATCTCAATGATTGATTAGAGTGGGTGTGGTCTATTTGCTCAAAAACTTTGTTTTTTCTATGCCCAACCACAATGACTGTCATTACTTTCAGAACAAAATCTTCACAGATCAACATCGTAACATATCCAAACTTGTTACACTACATGTACACGCCGAGTTATAAACACCTGCAAGACAAGGCACATTTTGTTCCATAGGGGGCGCTATAACTTACACATGTAAATTTCTAAACAACCTCTTTGGCATCAATTATTACACATCTATGACAGCTTTTTGCACTGCACGTGTTCGTCCGACCTGACTTGCTCGTTCTCGAGGGTGCCCGGGATGAGGATCGCGCCGTCGCTTGGACCCCGTTAATAACTGCTTGCAGTTCTAGTTTTTTAGGGAACTTTTGGAGCAGTTTGTTTTTTTTAGGTGAAACTGCTTTGAGTGTGTGTCGGGAACTAAAAAGTTCTTCCTCTGAAGAAAAAAAAGGGGGCAGCTGGTAGCCTAGTGGTTAGGGCATTCACCCTGCAACCAGAAAGTCCGGGTTCGATTCCCAAGACCGCTAGGCACTGCAGAGGCACCCTGAGCAAGGTACTGTCCCCACACACTGCTCCCCTGGTGCTGTGTTTGTGGCTGCTCCCTGCTTCACTTGGTGAATGGGTTAAATGCAGAGGTTGAATATCGTGCTGTTCACAGTGTGTGCAGTAGTCTGTTCACGTATGACAAATGTGCACTTTCACCTCTGTGTGCAGGTGCTATGGATTTGTGTCTTTTCTAACACACTGAAGGGAAACTGTGGAATTTCCACACACAGTCACACACTTACTCAAATTCAAGATGAAAGTTGCTTATACAATAACCCACTGTTTTTACATTGATCAGGAGTCACTGAATCAGTCTCATGCAGATAGTTGTATGCAGAAATCCCCACAATAACATGGAAACTGCAAATATTCTGTACATTTTTTTTTTGCTTTTTTTGGCAATTTAGTTCTAAAATATTAAGACAAATATATTTTACTAAACATAAATAGAAATTCAAATATAAAATCAGCCAAATGTCCAGTTACTGGCTGCTGCCCTCAGATAAATTTTCAGCTATTGCTGCTGCCCTTGTGTTTTCGTTTAATTCAGAACGTTTAAGACACTCCAGGAGAAGGTTGAACTACTGCATATGCTTTGAGAAGGAAAAAGTTATGCCACTGTAGCAGGTCATTATGGCGAGAGCACCATACACTACATAAAGAAGAACGAGGCCCCAATCAGGAGGATCGCTTCATCTTCTGTGGCATTGCAAAAAAGGTCATAATATCCTGTGGGTTACCGAGAGTTGTGCTGGGAATAGGTCTGCGTCCTGCCGGGGTTGGGAGGATTGTCCGTGCATCTCCACCGAGAAATACGGGCCAATGGCCGTGGTTTGGGTGGGATATGCGCATCTTGGCCGAATTTCAGGTGAGGATTACAGGCCAGGTGGTGGTTTGGGTTATGCGCATCTCGGGCTGACAGCTGTGCACCAGACGACCATTTATGACTTTTCCAGAATGCACAGATTGCCGGTTCACCCCTGTATATGGGTATACTTTTACATTTTCTTTAAGTATAATATATTAAGCTGAACCTAAAATGAAATTAAAGTGTTTTGGATGTCATTTTTTCTTAGAACTGAATTCATAATTCTTGCCGAAAACCCCCCCAAAATTTTGGAAATTGCAGATATCCACCCCTTTTTTTTTGTTTATTTCATGGCAGCATATAATTCTTAATGTATTTTATTGCTAAATTATAAAAAATATATATTATTTACTAATTTTGTAACATAAATATTAACAAAAATTCAGCTACAGTTCCATATAAAATATAACCATATAAATATGTACTGTTCAGAGAACACAAAGAAAGCATGCCTTGAGGTGGTTAACTACTGCTTGTTTTTTTTCTTGTTTTTCATTTTGTACTCCTTAAAGCCCTGTATTTTTATTACTGTGAATTAAATTAAAAGAGGGTGTTGAGCTCAGTCGCTATCCAGTGTCCGCTTTAACCGGAGGGTCTCTACAATAACATTCAATGCAGAATAAACAGTAAATTATTGAACTGTAAAAATGATTGGTGAGTACTTGTACATTTTACTGTATTTTTATTACTAAAATATTATATTAAATTATTAATGTATTTACTTTGCTTATACAAAAGAAAACAATTGCACGTACCAAAGAAAATGCCTGTGCATAAATTACAGTGCAGTCTATGCATAGGTAATATCAGTATTCACATTCTAGCACTGCAGGAGTTCAGTGTTAACTGTACAGTATGAATACGGGCTTACCTTTACAGTTTTTGTTAAGAGCAATGTATTACACTTTGCTCTTAACAAAATGAAATGAAAATTTTTTAGGAACATATTTGGGGGCATATTTAGAGTTTACACAATAAAAATAGGCATTTTAGGCACTGTTGTACCACAACTATATGTGGGTGCTCAGTAGTAGTATTTCTAAAAAAAAAAAAAACCCATTCTTTCTGTTCTGCAAACATTTTTTTGCAAAACTGGTAGTATAAGGAAGCCCACAAATGAGGTGATTTTAACCATAGTTTGACCCATATTAGAGCTTTTGTCTTAAAATTATCATAGACCCTTTTCACACTTCTAGGTAGTGAAGTATCGGATCAAGGGGAAACCGCGTTGCTGTTAGAAAAAAAAAAACTCTGCCTACATGTTTAGACAGGGCACAACTTACTAATACTAAATAAACTGTTGAAAATTTGGGAAAAAGGTTTGAAACACTAAAATACTAAGACAAGCAACGGAGCAGCCACAATAGTCTGAAGCAGGCTCCTGTCTGCGTACTACATAACATTCTCAAATTGGCTACTTTCAAATCTCCCACCTCTAAATACAGCAGTAGTTTACCATCTCTAAATGCGCTTTCTATTTTTATACAATTACATTTTATATGGAAATGTAGCTGAATTTATGTCCATATTTATGTTACAAAATTACTAAATGATATTTAAAATGCTATATAATTTTTTTTCAAGTCGACTAGTCGGTTAGTAAAGTCGAAGTCGAGTCGACTAGTCGTTTGATGACATCACATCACGTGGAACACAGGCATTCAACACTGAGCAGCTTTTATTAAAGTTCTCTGTAACATTAACAGTCAACATGACAATTAAACAAGACAAAAAGGCTCATACCTTGAATTTTCTGGTAAATGTAAATGTACAACTGCGAGTGGGAGCAGTTTAAGCCACAGCAGGACGACTCCCTGCAGTGCTAGAGTTAGCCATGTTAGCTAGCGTAGTTGTTTCAGATGCAGAACGCCGGTACTGTTGCTGTTTGTGTCACAAAAACGTGAAGGATATTTGCAGTTTTCACATTATTGTGGGGATTTCCATTATCAGTTAGGTTCTCAGGAAAAATCTGTGTTAGACTGAATCCGTGACTGTGATCTGCGTAAAAGTTGGGGGTTACTATATATTGAAATTTAGTTCAGTAAAATTTTCTTTTCAAATTTGTCAGTGTTGGTGCTTACAAACCTTTATGTACAAAATTATCTTTCCAGCAATTAATTTCTATAATTAAAAGACAACAGCACTGGTTATGCATGTATGTGACAGTGCATTTTTTTTAATACAAATTTTAACACTTTTTTCCCCTTTAACATACCCCCTACTAACCTCACCATATTGATCCAATGCAGAATCAGTTACTAGTTTATGAGCTACTGCCATACAAACATGTTTGTAGGTCATTGTGCTACAGAAGTTTTACAGAAAATGTAGACACACCTGACAGTAGATCTGGACCAGATACACCAGCTCTTTTGACTCCAGGCCATTCCGGGTTACTTCACACTGCTCTTCAGCGAGGCTCAGCTGTAACACACACACAAAATACATCAGAAGAAGATCTTGTTTGACTGTTAAAGAAGTGGCTGCAAATGGTGCATTAACAGCTTCACACTTTCTTGTCCTTGTGGACAATATACGCATCTAAACAGGTTATAGCCGTTAAGCATTACCAGTAAAGTATTTACTTGATAAAGTGTGCAGTGTTAAGAATGAATGTAGCATGACCAGAACACTCTGTGTGCATTCTTGTGTACGATAAATTCCACAGGAAAGGGTGAAGAGGGAGAGGGGACCTGGGAGCCTGGCTCAGAGATAAGGAACAATAGTTTCACCTCTTTGCAGGGTTTAGCAACTTCTTATCTTAACAGCCATTTCCTGGCACCTGCAAGTTGCACAAGGCCATCTGGGTTCTGGAATGTGATGTTAAGCCTGTTTACTCTAACTGTTGTGTATAAAATGTGAAGATCTGAAGACTGCCTTCAGATCAGCTCTGGTTTTGGGTAGGGCTGTTCTCCCAAGCGCTTGGTAAATAAAGGGTTAAAAGAAGAAGTTTGAAGTGTTGTGTGATATATCCAGAACCGAATCTCCGAACCAGGTATCCTGTTTGGCTGGAGGGGTTGGAGGTCAACATCCTCTGTTAATGCTACATATAGAACATTTTCCCTTTGCACAGAGAGGTTGAAGAGATTGAATGATTGGGCCCCACCTGAGTATACTGTCCACATACCATAAATAATGGATAAAGATAAGAGGAATTTCTGTGGCTGTTAAATAGCACCACAGGTGAATTACAGTTTTTTACTTTTTATCAAAAACAATGATGAACCCAAATGAAAGCAAGGATAAAAAACAACATGGGCCTCAGACTACAAACCTGGTAGTTGAAGTTAAAGTTGAAGTTTATTGTCATGTGTACAAAGTACAGTGTACAGAGTACAATTAAATTCTCACTTGAACACCCTCTTCACAGATAGAACATAAAGACATAAAGTACATGAAAGATAACACAGTGCAGCAACAGTAGTCTTAAGTTGTATAAGACAGTAAAGTACAGTAAAGTGACAGTGCAGTGTAAATGCAAAGTGTTGTGTACTATAGTATTGCACATAGTATGAAGAACAGATGTGTTGTGCAACAGAGAGGACCACAGTTACTGTGCGTTGAACAGTCTGATGTCACTGGGTAAAAACTGTTCCTGAATCGTGTTGTGCGCGTGTGTGTGCGTGTGTGTGTGTGTGTGTGTGTGTGTGTGTGTGTATTGTCCTGAGTCTCCGGATGACAGGAAAGTGAAAAGTGACAGTGCAGGGTGGCTGGGGTACTTCATGATGCTCTTAGTTTTCCTGAGACAACTCTGCTGTAAATGTCCATTATTGCAGGGAGTGGAATGCCTATGATCCTCTGGGCCGTTTTCACCACCCTCTGTAGACCCCTTATGTCCTGAACAGTTCAGCTGCCGTACCACACTTCCTGTGAGGATGGACTCCACTGCACACCTGTAGAAGCTGGTGAAGAGTGGTGGACACACCAGCCTTCTTCAGGCATCTGAGGAAGTGGAGTCTTTGGTGGGCTTTTTTTTTGACAGCTGCTGCCTGTTCTGAGAACTTCAGGTCAGCACTGAGGGTGACCCCAAGGAGCTGAAGCTGCTGAACCTCTCCTCAGCATCTCCCCCGATGTAGATGGGGGGTTGAGCTGCACCGTGCCTCCTAAAATCCAGTACCATCTCTTTAGTTTTGCTGATATTGAGAGAGAGATTGTTCTCCACTCTGCCAAGAGTCTCACCTCCTCTCTGTAGGCCATCTCGTCGTCATTGTTGATCAGGCCCACAATGGTGGTATCATGATGATGGAGCTGTGTCTGGACACACAGTCGTGTGTGAACAAGGAGTGCAGCATGGGGCTCAGAACGCTTCCCTGATGTGTGCCAGTGTTGAGGATCATTGTGGTGGAGGTGTTTTTGCCGATCCTCACGTGCTGCGGTCTGTTGGTAAGAAAGTCCAGGACCCAGTTGCACAGAGTGGCGCTGAGTCCCAGTCGCAGCAGCTTCTTGATAAGCTTGGAGGGGACGACTGTGTTAAAAGCAGAGCTGAAATCCACAAACAACAGCCTGGCATAGCAGTTCTTATTGTCCAGGTGAGCCAGGGTGGTGTGAATGGTGTGTGAGACGGCATCTTCAGTGGAGCTGCTCACTGCACACCTTCAATACACGACCCGAAATTCCGTCTGGGCCGGCAGCTTTACGCGTGTTGACTCTGTTAAAACTCTTTGTGACTCTGTAACAGAGACGGTGGGAATGACGTCATGCAGCGCTGCCGGAGCTCGCTCTGGTGGGTGTGAGTTCGCGAGCTCGAAGCGCGCATAGAACGCATTCAGTTCGTTAGGGAGTGATGAGCTGTCTGACACGAGAGTGTGCTCGTGGTATGTAGTCCGTTAGTTTCTGAATCCCCCTCCACATCAGACGCATGTGCAGCTGAACTGGAAGTCCACCTTGCTGCAGTACTCCTGTTTCGCGTTCCTGATAATAATAATAATAATAATAATAATAATAATAATAATAATAATAATAATAATAATAATAATAATAATTTATTTTTATATCACGCCTTTCCAGTGCTCAAGGACGCTTTACAATGCATATAGTGATCAAACAGACCCGTACAGGTCCGTGTCTCTGGATTGGAAACCACGCGTGCGCTCGTGGAGTTTTCGGCGTATGTCAGCATTGACCCAGGGTTTCTGATTGGGAAATGACCGGACAGTTTTTGTGGGGATGCATTCCTCCACGCAGGTTTCAATAAAGTCAGTGACTGCAGTGGTGTACTCGTCCAGGTCAGAGAATGAGTCTCTGAACATGTCCCAGTCCACACAGTCTAAGCAGTCCTGAAGCTTCTCCTCTCCCTCATGTGTCCAGCGCTGCACAGTTCGTGTCACCGGCTCCTTGCGCTTTAGTCTCTGCCTGCAACAGTACCGCGCTGTGGTCCGAGGCCCAGACCGATATACCCCTCGATGTTCTGTGTAGCAGTGGTCAAGCGTGTTAGCACCCCGAGTGGGGCAGGAGACGTGCTGGTGGTATTTCGAGTACACAGTCCTAAAATTCGCCCTGTTAAAGTCCCCTGAGACAACGAACAGTCCGTCCAGTTGCGCATTCTCATGGCTGGTGATCAGCTGGTAAAGTTCACTCAGAGTGTGATGTGTGTTTCCTTGTGGTGGAATATAGACCGCTGCCAGAAACACTGCGCTGAACTCTCTGGGCAAATAATACGGCCGGCACTTGATCAGCAGGTATTCGAGGTCCGGGGTGCAGTTTTGTGCGATGATTTCCACGTTCGTGCACCACGAGTTGTTGATGAGGAAGAACACGCCACCTCCGTGTTTCTTCCACCAAAAACTCTGTCCGATCAGTTCGGTGGATTGTGAACCCCTCTGGTAGGACTGCGTGGTCCGGAATGCTCTCGGTTAGCCATGTCTCTGTGAAACAGAGAACACAGCAGTTCCTCAGCTCTCTTTGGAGTTGAAGTCTTCCTCCAAGATTATCCAATTTGTTGTCCAGTGACTGGACATTTGCCAGGAAAATACTGGGCATCGGTGGTCGTAGTCTGCAGCGTTTCACTCTGAAGCGAGATTCAACACGTCGCCACACTACGGCGCAGAGTTGTGGTACACAAAGGAAGCAAATCATATGCGCAAATGAATTGTGCAATTGACACATAATTGGACACTTTGAATCAGTTTTAATTGCCCGCATCTTTTTGTTTTTTCAACTGACTTTCCACTTGCTAGTGTGATTCAAAGACAGAAGCAAAACAGGCACTTTCTACAGTTGTCTTTGTTAATTCTTTAGAAAAAGAATCAATGACTCCAAAAAGGTTTGAGTTTTACCACTGGCTGGCTACTATTATGTTGGCACATCTTTTTAAAATACTGAATGCAAAAAATGGCTGAAAAGCATTATACAGTAGTGGAATACAAACAAAACAAATACACTAAGCTATTTTGAAATCAACCCAAGAAAACTATTTTGGCTATTAATATATACAATGAATATTATAATTATATTTTACAATGGAATCCTTTTTATAACACATCTAGCATTATTTTATCTACTCAAAAGTCATTAAAGCAAGCAGCTATCCATCCAGTAGTAAAATATAATACCATTCTGTGCATTTGTTTTGAGTGTATTAATTTTCACAGACAGTGTCTTCTAGGTAGTATGTAACAATCCTGTTTTGATAGAAGCAGCACATTGCTCATGGTGTCTGTATGGAGGTCTATTCAGACTGTTTTCATTACTGTGTATGTGTACATGTTTGAATGGCACCCAGTGTCCTTTGTGCCTGAACAGGCCTGCTCTGCCCTATCCTGTGTGACAGGCACATCATCACTGCCATGGTTCTGATGCAGAAGATTTTATGAGATTATCTGTATTCATTTGCACACACCCACACCCACACACTTACAAAGCACCTGAAGCTTAATTTATCTATTTTATTAAGTTCTTGCAGGTTCGTGTCACACAAAGGAAAACTCAATTTCTGATTATTCAGACCTTGGCTCATACGTTGACAGAAATGTATCTAGCTTCAAATCATATGTGTAGCATTCTCATTAGTTACTGAAGGCCTTAGACTTTATTCATGAATAGTAAAACACTTGAAAAACTCATGTGCCAATAAAATTTCATGTAAATTCCATTTATGAATCCATAAAACTTGTGCTGAAGGCCTATGTCCCCATAATTAAAATCTGCCTCCAATTTCATTAAATAAAAAGAAACAGTAATGCATATGGGAAAACGTTTCTCATGCTATCTTAAAAAGCTAGGCAATATATCAATTATTTAGATATACTGATATTAGAACATTGATGGACAAAAACATTATTAACTTTAAGCTTCCTTTGTGAAGTACTTTCTGTCCATTTAAAGTTTACCATACTGTGTAAGTTTTCTTCTGTATTTGAAAAACAGAGAAAAAACTGTATGGGAAAAACAGACAACTTTAATAATAAAATGTTAAATATCTCATGATGTGAAAAGCCTAAACTGGAAAATCTCTTATAGCACTAAAGATAATGGAGATAGGTTACTTCCACTCCAAGAAATGGTTCTCCACACTCTATCCCTGTCCAGTTTTAAAAGTATAGTAATAGTACTCTCAAGCAGCTCATTTAGTATGAGAGGACTTTGCCCTTAAAATGGGCAATGCTACATAAGCAAATCGTATTAAATGCCAAACTTGGTGAGTAGATGAGTATCTATGACTCCCTCATGATCTAAGACTAATTTCTTAGTCAATCCTGTTTGCTTCTCTTTAACTGTGCCATTTTGGAATATGAATGTAAGGCAGAATGCTTTAGGTTTCTCGGCTGGGGACCAAAGAAGAAAAGTTTGATTTGATAGCATGTTTATGGAAAGCAAAGGTGGCCTAACAGCTGAAGGAGGGATCAGGATGTCTTTCAAAGCATGGCAGGGGACACATGGTAGTTTTTTTTTTCATTTACAATGAATTTGTTTTTATAACACATCTAGCATGTTGTATCTACCCAAAAGTCATTAAAACAAACAGGTATCCGTCCAGTATTAAAATAAAAGATCATTCTTTGCATTTGTTTTTGGCCATAGTAAAAATCACTCTGTTTATGTGCCAGTGTGGCTCTTCTAAAACACTAGGCAATATGCCACCAAATGACCAAGTATCCAAATGAGCTCAATACCAGCATTGAAAAGCTATAGATTGCTAATGCACTCAATCCCTTTTGCACTGGTGCACATGTTTTTATCCATCTAAATGGATAAAAATATTTTTCTCATGACCACAAAAGTAGAGGAATATTGCTAATAATTAAATTAAGTACTTAAACTGGTGTTTGTTGGTTTACATACATCACACTGACACACATGTACTGGAGTATTAGCAGAAAAAACTTGGAACAGAATGCATCCGTTTTATCTAAGAGAAAAACTCAACTGGCAAGAAAAAGAGTTTGTGGGTATCTCCCAAACAAGAGGTCTTATTGATTAATAATAAAAGCACATTAAGCACAGCACATGCATAGATCCTATCCTGCCTGAAATGGATTACTGCAAAGCACTGGTTACAGAGACCAAACTTTACAGCATTTTCAAGACCCAATTTTCATTCAAACTGCCCAGGTGTTTAATGTGCTTTAAGGTGGATAGCACAACATAAATTATAAAATCTACAAACCACCTATAATAGAAAAATAATTAAGCACAGAGAGAGAGAGTGAGGAAAAAAGAGAGAATGAGTGGTGAGGGGGGAGCATTGTTGCACTCACAGAGACGCAGCGTCCCGCCTGCACTGAGTAAGGTAGACTGCCTTTTGTTCACGCAAAGATGCTGTCCACACACTGGGGACTGAATACAGAGATGCACTCCTCAACTCCTCAAGTCTTCCACCCCACACACTGCCTTTCATATCAATTGTGTGTGTGTGTGTGTGTGTGTGTGTGTGTGTGTGTGTGTGTGTGTGTGTGTATGTGTGTGTGTGTGTGTGTGTG
>JBBPDE010026926.1:0-10558 GCA_037974605.1 Nannopetersius ansorgii
TACATTTCACTGTGTGTTGTACTTGTATGACTGCATGTGACGAATAAAGTATCTTGAATCTTGAATCTTGAATGAAACCGGACTCGCTCACCCACTATAGTAGAACCCTCACACACATACAAGTGAAAAGCTTCTACACACACAACTGGAACACTCACACACACAACTGAAGACCTCTCACACACACCAGTGAAATGCGCTTATACACACATGAAAATTACCTCTTAAACATATTTGAAACTGACTCGCTCACACACTACACTGAAAACTGCTTACACACACCAGCTCCTTTACAATACTGGAACTGGGCAAGAGGCATTCAACGGAAATGGCAGTCGAGACAGAAGTCATTGAAAAAATAGAATGTGTGCGTTTTGATATTACTGACGCTACACCTGAGGTCTTCTCAACAACATACAGGTAACCCAACCAAAGCAGCTGCGTTACATAACAATAAACTGGCCTCGGCAGAGCCCCTCAGAACCCTGTCAAATGCGACAAGCTTTATAATTAGGTGCTTGTGCACCAACTGTCGTATTAGGAACAGAAAAAGAAGTGATTTTCATAGTATTTCTTATGGAAAGCATCGCATGACACCATACCATGTACGCAAACCAAGGGCAACTGCTGTTCAAAAGCTCCTTTGGAGGTTTTTGATCCTGTTCTTTAGAAAGTTTGTTTGCCTCTGTAACCCTAGGCTTGTTCACTACTGGCACAAACCTGGATTCCGTCATCGCTCCTAATGCTGCATCTGAAAAACAAGAAGCAGCCGCACCAACACAGAACACAATACTGTTATGGCAACACCGTAACAGCGCAGAGACAGCAAACACACCTGGGTCCATGCTGTAACAGCACACAGAAACCTGCGATTCTGGGTAGTTTTGTGTTTATTTATGTGTAAACCTATACCTGTGTGCGCATATGTGTGTGCCTGTGTGAGTGGATGTGTGAGTGGATGTGTGTTTATGTGCCTCTTATTGACATTTTCATTACATTTATGGCATTTATCGGACGCTTTTATCCAAAGCGACTTCCATTCCCTACCAACAGGGGGCAGTCTCTCCCTGGAGCAACTTGGGGTTAAGAGTCTTGCTCGGGGACCCAGTGGTGGTGTAGGATTCGAACCTGTGACTTCTTGGTCCGGAGCCACCTATCCTACCCACTGAGCTACCTCCATACCATCATATGTATGCCTATGTATAAACGTGGGTGTGTGTGTGTGTGTGAGTGAGTGTATGTTTGTGTATGTAGATATAAGTATGTGCATGTGATCTAGCTGAGCATTTTCATTATACAGTTAGTCACCTCCATAAAATATATCCCAACCTATTAGAGCTGGTTTGCTCTGATGGGTTGGGATTTATTTTATGTCTAAGAACTGGTGTTGTGGTGGCCCTGCCACGTGCTGGCGACTGTCCAGGGTGTACCCCGCCTTCGCCCATTGCAGCTGGGATAGGCTCCAGCCCCCCCGACCCTGAATGCAGGAATAAGGGGTAGATAATGGATGGATGGATGGAACTGGTGTGATGTGTAAAAGATGTAGAATCTTAGTAAAATCTTAAATTGCATTTTCCAAGCTGAATTACAAGCTACATAAGAGGGTGTCTCACAGCCACCCGAAACTCTGAGGGATCCCTTTGCGCTGCTTTTGGAGTTGTTTAAGGATTTTAGCCAAATATCCTTTTGAAACGTTCAACAATATTTGGTTGTTTATAGCATTTAGGTCCCAGAATTTGCTTATTGTTCTGCAAGCATGAGTGAGCGACATACCTGCGTTATTATGAGCAGTGACTGCTCCCCGGCGCCGTGTTGCTCATATCTCAGCCGCTTGACAAATGAACGTTTAAGACAGTTGCTCCGTCTGACAGCCACACCTTCTGGGCCAAGATTTCACCAGCTTATTAATTGAAGTTTTTTTTTAAGTGAAAATCTGGTCATACGTGAACACGCCACAGCGTGAACAGCACGAAACACTTCCTCTGCATTTAACCCATTCACCAAGTGAAGCAGGGGGCAGCAGCAACACGGCGCCGGGGAGCAGTGTGTGGGACGGTGCCTTGCTCAGGGTACCTCAGAGGCGCCTAGCGGTCTTGGGAATCGAACCCAGACTTTCCCAGATCACAGGGCGAATGCCTTAACCACTAGGTCACCGGCGGATGCCATGGAGAATTGGAATGAAAATCTTAACTTTGTTCTAAGTCAAATATAAAATACGGAGCTGCTGTTTTATTCAAATGTAACAGCCATGGCTCACGTGACATAAATCGGAAGCGACTCACATCAATTAGATTTAGACCTTCGAATTTAAAGTTTGAGAACCCCTCATCTAAATAATAAAAAAGGAGACTGGTTCTCCTCAAACAGCAACACTGAATGTACGGTCCTGTAATCTGTACCTGCACTGATTTTTTTTTACCTAGTGCCCCTTGACTGAAGAAGACAAAACTGGCACATAATCACTATAAGATTCTTGTCATGTAAAGACTATGGAGGCCAGGCACCCGACTTTACCTATAACAAATAGCATTCATTTTAGTCTGTTGGTCTAAAACAGTGTCATGTCATGTTTCAATAAAAGTAGCACGTTGCAATTATATTCCTTATGAGTGATTATTTGAGTGAACTTATGAGTAAATGATACATGGAATGTCCTTCTACTGTTTGAAAAGGTTAGTCTGTGCTGCTCTTCTCTCTATACATGTATCCCTGTATAGATTAAGACCCCCGGTATGGCCAGGACACTCCGCGCCCAGCACACCAACATCCCAGTACACCCTGTGATGTCCAGCAGCCCCAGGATACCCTGCAAACCTAGCAGCCTCAGCACACCCAGCATGCCCAGCACCCTGAGTTCACCAAGCCTGCGTGCACCCTCAGTGAACCCCCCCACGCTGGGGTTCTGTGTTTGCAAAGGCACTGACGTTACCCGCAGTTGAACCAGTTACGAAAGTAAATAGCTCCATCTACTGGTTATAAACACGTTCTCGGGCACAAAAAACCCATATTTTTTAACCAAATTAATATAAAAAAATATTGAAATCACTATGGTCTATCCCTGAGGGTGTCTTTGATCTAGCTGAGCATTTTGATCCGTATAATCCCTTTGTCATTTCTGGTCATCAGGGGTTGAGTCTGTATTCTCCTGTTTTTTCTATACTGTTACTCATCTCCATAAAATAAATCCCAACCTGTCAGAGCTGGATTGCACTGATAGGTTGGGATTTGTTTTATGTCTAAGAACTGGTGTTATGTGTAAAAGATCTTAGAATCTTAGTAAAATCTTAAATCGCATTTTCCAAGCTGAATTACGAGCTACATAAGAGGGTTTCTCACAGCCACCCGAAACCCTGAGGGATCCCTTTGCACTGCTTTTGGAGTTGTGTAAGGATTTTAGTCAAATATCCTTTTATAACTGTTTGGTTGTTTACTGCATTTAGGTCGAAGGATTTGCTTATTGGGAATTGAGGAGGAACCTCCACCCGAGTTTAAGGAGACTTCTCTCCTACAAATCCTATCGCACTGTGCTCTTAAATGCATTCTGTTGCTGCGGTTGTCCGATAAAAGCCCTTCAGTGGAACAGTGGATCGGAATAGCAACAGCACTGATTCCTAATGAAGCCTTCTCCTCTGTTATAAGGGACAAACCATATAAGTTCTTTAAACTGTGGGACCCTTTTCTTAAATATCTCAGTTTAGATAAGACACAACAATTGATGGGTTTGGCCTGGAGATCTTAGGGACATTGCATATTTATCTTAACTGTCTTAAAAATTGTACTTTTGTGGCTAAATGTTAATTTTTGTTTTTTATATTTTATTTAGATCTTATTTTTTGAGATCTGTGTGATTGTTTTTTGGGGTTTTTTTTTTAGCTCCATCTACTGGTTATAAACACTTGCCTCCACAACGAGTAGTATGAGGCCATCCTACTCGCCAGGACGCATGATTCAGGTTTGGAGAATCACACTTTTCATTAATGTGCTGCATATTTCCTAGAGGTTCCGAAGCCTGGAAACCACGCTGCTGTTCTCCAAACTGCGACCGAGGGCTTGTTTGCCATGGGCTGTAAAAGGCAGCTATTCTCTAGAAGGGAATTCGGAACTAGAATTAAAACGAATGGACGAATTTAATTCAGGACAAACCCCCCGTTTATGTGCTTAAGCGTTCGCGTAGAAGGACGCAATTATTTGTAATAGTCATTAAAGAAACATCATTATGGCTTTTAGATGTTAGTAAACAAAAATTGTAATCAAAGCTCAGTTCAACCGACTATGTAGCTACTGTAGAAGTTTAAACATTTTTCAATAGCCAATAAAGATGCAGAAGTAGGGTTCACGGCGGGATCTTTAACAGAACATGACGGAATAGGACCGAATAGGTAAGTCCAGGCTTGTCCTTTAGTAACCTCAGATCTACATTATTTCGCACACGTCACAGCTGCCCCGTACAAACAGCCCCGTCGAGCGCTCCTCCTCTCCGCGTTGCTGCCACCATCCCCAAAGGACTGATGCGAAGGATTAACAGCAGATCGCCCCTCACACGTTTTGTTTAAAGAAAATACTAATCTTGCTTGGAAAATGTCACCCGAACTTCTAGTTTTCCACGTCGTTTTGTTCAACTTGGCATTCTGTGCGACGTCTGAGAGAAAGGGTGAGTAGACTGACGCGGTTTAATACATTTCCTGACTCTTCATATCTTAAGAGGAGTGATATTTTTGCTCATGGTTGGAAACTATCTGTATGCCTGTAGTAATTAAGTACGCAGCAAAAATAATTGAATTGTGCGTTTATGAGTAGAAGGAGCGGCGCTTGAGAACATCATTTCTACTCTTTATGGCTCGTATAAATGGTCCCACAGAAGGCAGTGGACTTACAGCTGTTGTCGTTGAACGGCAGTTGCTTATATGTTTTACTAAATAATGTTTTGCTTGCATATATTACTAAACACAGCATTATCACGTTACGGTTTCTGCAATGTATTGCAAGTCTGAAATGTTTAGCCAATGTGATTCTTGTAACTAATTTGGGCCTGGAAGGAGATTGTATATATGGTTTTGGAAAGTGCACAGTTTATAATGTATTCTTGAGTTTAGATGAATTATCTCCAATTGCTTGTAGGCAAGAACTTATTTTTCTATTTTTATTTATTTATTCGGTGTATTCTACTACTACTACTACTATTATTATTATTATTATTATTATTATTATTATTATTATTATTATTATTATTATTATTATTTTGTATTATTATTATTATTATTATTATTATTATTATTATTATTATTATTATTATTATTATTATTATCACTCCTCTTGACATAATGTCACCTGCACCAATTTTGCCATTTGCACAATGTTAATTTGTACATTTGTACCTCTTGTATGTATTTTCCATGGTAAATATTAATGTAGTGTGTAGTCTGTAAATTTTGTTATATTGATATTGTTTACGTTTTGTTTGAAACAAATAGAATTTATTGTATTCGTTCAATTTTCCAATGTCAGGAGCAATTCAGGGATGCATTTCACAGCACACTGTATTGTAATGTCCACTGTAACTGTGCATGTGACAAATAATGAACTATTATTATTATTATTATTATTATTATTATTATTATTATTATTATTATTATTATTATTATTATCATCATCATCAAATAATTCTCTCAACTCCCTGAGAAGAGTGCAAAGTGCTGTACAGAATTTATTAGTGCAAAACTTGAAACTTGAAATGCTCCTCAGAACTTCAGTGTGAATAGGCAGGACTAAAGGACTGTAGGCTGAATTGGCAACAAGTCTTGGCTTTAAAGACACATCATCAAAACAATGAAATCAAAACAGACTGCCGCTAACAATTAGTTTAATCACGCAGACATCACGTTTTGAAACTTTAACAATATTCATGTATTAAATTGAATTCTTTTATTAAAGAAAAAGCACGAAATTTTTGTTTTTGCATGATTTCATGCATATAAAGTATTTACCCAAGCCCACAGACATAAAGTGAAGTTTTTTTTTTCAGATTCACTGACAAATTAAATAAAAATTAAATTAATGTAATTGCTGGAACTAACTAATTGCATATACCAACATTAGCCATTTAATTCAGCATATTAGTTTAGCCTAAAATGAAAAATACATCCATAATGGTACAAAGTGTCATTTTAAGGCTTTTCAGTCGGTATCAGGGGGGTCAAGTGGTCCTGGAGGGCCGGTGTCCAGCACAGTCTGACGGTTCTCCTCCTCAAACACATTCACTAAACCTGACAGTTAACTGGCGAGGCGAACCAGGTGGCTCTGAGCAGGGAAATCACCAAAATGTGCTGGACCACAGGCCTCCAGGAGTTCAACACCCCTGGTTTACATTATTTACTGCGGTTTAGTCCTGGGTTAAATCCATGGCTGAAAAAGTGGACCCAGGACGAGCGTGGATTTGTAACTGTGCCAGAATTTCACCATTATTCAGGATCATCACTCAGACAAGTAGAGTCAGGCCCTGACTATCTTTCTCACTGATTTACTGTAAGGCTTTGTATAAAGAAGAATTTATTATAGAAATATAGTTAGTGTGAGTATAAGCATGGTTCGAATTATGGGGGGTACTACCCCCCGATCAAGACCCAGACCCCCCCAATGAGACAAAAAATGCAGGTGGTGGGGGGGGGGGGTGTTTTTAACTTTTTTTTGTTGTTAAAAAAGGCAGTACCCCCCAAATATGGTGGGCCAATTCACATTCTGAGTATAAGTAATATTTGTTTATAGTGTATTAGTCTGTAGGCCTTCAGGTTTATATCCATGCTGTTCTTGCGTAATTTGCAGAACATCTGTTTTCCAAAAAAATGATAGATCAGAGCTAATAGTTCATGAGCAACAGAAGCATCATAATTCTGTTGAAATAAAGGTACATGAATGGTCTTTCCAGAGCCTCTGCAGGGCTTGAAAAGCAAGCTGTTACGAACGGGGTGTGTGTATCTTGTAGATCCCTGTGCTTGAGCTGTAATAATTAACCTGGAGTATAACTAAAGCATACACCTTTTCCTGTGCACTTCATCAGTTATAGTCCATTTTAAACTCGTTTCTACCTGCATTAATATCACCATCAGTCCTCAAGCAACACTGTGGAACCAATGAAGGCTAACTGAACTAGTGTGGTGCCAAAGCTGTGGTACAGTGTCTGCTGCCCTTACAACTATCAGCACCAACATAGTCCATTATTTTGGTTCTGAAATGCCCAACTATCTGATTTTTTTGTTTTCAACTGAATCTGAAAACATAATGTAACATTTGATATTTCTCAAACAGCAGCATTTTGATCAAAAGAATATAGACATTCCAGTAAATCTTTAAAAGATTAACTTCATAGACGCCAAAACCCAAAAAATGGACAGATACTTTGTTTTCCCTTCACTTTCATAAATCACATGCAGATGTGAAATACAGAAGTGCTGATATAGTCATAAAATGTAACAAATGTTATGAGCCTGCAATGTGGCTCGATTAGACAGGATTGGTTTTACAAATGATACTTTTCTTATTGATAGTTTTTATCTTTTTATTCAAGATTCAAGATTCTTTATTTGTCACATGCAGTCATACAAGCACAACACCCAGTGAAATGTATCCTGAAGTGTATCCTTACTGACTGTGCAAACATTAAAACAATAAGTAAATTATACATTAAAATCTGGACATTTTCTGAAACGCAAATATAATAAAGAAATGAGAACAAGTAAATAGAAGTATAGACGTAAGTAAAATGTTAAATTCTTTAAAATATATATAAATCTAAAGTAAGTGGACATTTTAGAAACTGAATAGATGAATTCCTGAATAGAATTTATGTCTGTGTTACATTCTGTGAGAAGCAAATTCCAGCCTCACATGGCAATCTCACATTGCAGTAAACACACCTATCAATAAAACGTTATTTTGTTTTCTGTGAGCCACAAATGGCATCAACCAGTTAGACTGAAACAGCCACGGGGTTGAATGTTCAGTTGTCAATTTACAACAATAAATGCCCTGAACGTTCACTCTTTATGCCAAACATCAATATGGTGTTTGTTACCCTTTTAAAGCTTGTCTCCTATTGATTTGTGTAGGGATATGAACATGCTCCATTAATTTTTATTCTCACTAAATGCTTTTATATCCCAGGGGAAGGGCAGAGAGAGGTCTCTCTATCTTGGTCAGTCTGTTATACTGAAGATACATTTTATGAATTTTATGGTGCATAAATGTTTAGCTTTTGACATTTTATTTAGAATCGTTAATAATAATAAATGCCAGTAAAAATCAGTCTTTAAGCACCTAAAAGTTATAGGTATAGTATTTTGCTTTGTACCCAAAGTTGAATAACGAAAATGATGGATTATTTAGGTCCTGATAAATAAAGAAGCTATATCTTGTTTAACAGCTGATTTACATTAAAGCTTACTTGTATGGAGTTTGTTATTTATTGTAAGGGAAACCGGTCGGCAATAAAATACAGCAGGAGAATGTTTTCAGGGGGGTAAACAGACAAAAATATGTTGATGCAGACATAAACATGCTGATTGTAAACATTTCTATGGGGTGGCATCAAGTAATTTAGATCGAATTATCAACACAGGTTAACAAGAGAGTCGCCTTTTGGTCATTTTTTCAACTATTTGGTCATTTCTCCTCACCTCCCAGTCAGGACTGGTTCAGCACAGCAGAGATTCCCTATGGCTGTAAAAAACGGAACAAAAAAATACTCCTTTCAAACCACTCAGACTGAAATAACCTACAAAATACTGCATAACTCCACAAATACCATATTACTTTATCAGGATTAATATATTTGCATTGGGGTTCATGCCCACACAGCAAAAATTTAAATGTCAGCAAAATATGAAAAAAAACGTAAATATAAAAATATATAAAAACCCTTTATTAGATATTGGATATTGACTGAAATCATTCGTGTAAATCTTTGGTTTTGGCCCATTACAAGTGAGCTGGGTCTCGTGTTAAAAGGTGCTTCTGGCATCTTTGGGGTCGTTGAAAAGAATAAAGAATCTAAAACAAAAGAACTTGCGCTTTTGTAAATGCAACGTCAGGACACAACTGCAGATAAAAGGAATTCAAGGATTAATTCAATCATCTCAACTGTTTAGATAGAAACGAGTGCATCCGTAACAGTAAACAATTCAAGAATTTGCTTAAAAGTGATATGTTATAAACATCGCCATGGTATGCAGGACACTGAGATAGCACATCTCATTCTATGACACTGAACTATGACCATGGGCTCAGTGTTTGCACAAGTGATGCGTGGGTCAGTTTTTTATGCACACACCATTAGGAGAGCCAGCGCTCCCCCTCCCCATCCAACCCACAAAAATATTTGTAATCAATTATTCAAAACCAGTCTGACCCACATTGTTTCTGTACGGTATTTATGCTACTTTGTCACTTTTTCACCCGACCCCGTCTGCCAGGTCCACAGTGCATCACTGCCAGCAACACAGGGAACAGCGCTGTAGTCTCTTTCCTACTACTTACTTATCTTCTCTATGGCTTACGTTGTTCTTCTCTATGACTTGCCTTGTTCTTCTCCATGACTTGCGTTGTTCTCTATGGCTTGCGTTGTTCTTCTCTAGGGCTCATGTATTGTTGGGTAGTTGTTGGCTAGTTATTATGTGACAGTTGTTGTATAGATGCTCTGACTGCAGTATCTCGGTTAAATAGTTGACTCAGATTTAAGCTGTTTTTCAGGTAAGAAACAGTCGTGGACTTCTTAAGCCCTGATGTACGTCGCTCTGGATAAGAGCCTCAGCTAAATGCCGTGAATGTAAATGTAAATGTAGTGCTCCTTATTTTCTTACAAACAATGAAACATATATGCCTTTATTTAATTCAGCCTTTGTCAGTTGTCTGGATACAGAACCTCAATGTGAAGGTCCTTTATTGAGTTTAAGACGCTGCAAATTTCATTCGTCTCAATTTGGTTAGCCTGCAATTCATCCACATGCCTCTTATTGCGGGTGACAATAGTGTCTCTAGAGATTCGGTTCTGGAAGAACGCTTACGCGTGTTTGTTTGTGCGTGTAGCAGGGCTGTGTTTGTGTGTATGTGTTAGCCATACTAGTCACAGTTTCGCTGCTAAAGGCCTGCTTACATAATTTTAGACCCATTTTCAGTTAAATTCAGTACAAAACTAGTAACTATGCCATAAAAGTGTGGATGGTTGGTTTTTGGAATGTACACTGGAATGTTCTTCAGGCCACCAGAAGTGTTTTCTGTGGCTAATAACCCTTTTTGGCTCCATTTGGCACCAAAATTCCAAAATATTAAGTGTATGACTGGCAGCAGGACACAAGCCAATTGCAACCAAAAGAGCAAGAACGGCCTTAAAGCACAAGCACATTCTTGATACACACTCAATCAGAGAGATAGGTGTTGGGGGCGGATACACCTGGTGAGCTATTCTTAACCCTCCTCTTCTCCTCAGATTCACTAACACTGTTCACCCTCAGGGCTCAGTCTGACTCCAGGGATATCTGCCTCCAGAAAATGATTTACTGAAAATTGT
>JBBPDE010026956.1:0-10558 GCA_037974605.1 Nannopetersius ansorgii
TGGTACTGCAATGCAGAGGGGCGTTTAATTTTCAAATTAATCGCGCAATCAATTTATTTTAAAGCGTTATAGAAAATCAATTAATGCAAATAGTTAATGCGATAGTTTTAACAGCCCTAATTTTAACATGTTAATGTTAATGAGAATGAGAAAAAAATTGTGAAAATCATCTATTAGTGGTTACACACTTGATTGCACATTCATTTGTACTGGGGCAAACACAGGCACATCTACAGCTCTCTTAAAAGCATGTGAATCTTTGAGTTCATTGAAGACTTAATTAAAACTCAAACAGCCATGCCAAGCAAATTCATCCACTGTGGAGAGAGAGAAATAGATTGAAGGGACCTTTGCGAATGAGATGGTGACCTTGTTGATGTAACCAGGACTGACAAATATTTTGCTTTATTAATAAGGCATAAAATTTGACATCCAAGCAGAATAGGGCTCATTTGCATATATTGATCTTAAAGGCACAATAACACAAGTAGCTTTTGTTAAGTGATAAAGAAAGACTTGAAAATAGTCATGTAACAGTGAATTTGACTGTTTTTGGTAAAAAAATATACCACATGAATGTTTTAAGTAGACCTATGGAAAAATATATATTTAAAAAATATATGTACCCTCTAATTAATCACTAATTTTTTAATTAATCAGCTCTAATTCCTGTTTTCATTGTTATTCCTCTTTATTTTGTAAAATTTTCACATCACTGAGAGTGTTCTGGAGATGAGTCGGAGTCTGAATGTGAATGTATGACAGAATCTACTTAAAAATCAGTCTTTCCTTTGGCACTAAAGCATCTTCAGAAGTCTCAAAAGTATTCTTCCAAATATTTATGATGAGGGCATTGGGGACTTCGAAGAGGCATTTATTAAGAGACTACTTGGTTTTCTGCCTAATCTCTTTCTGATCCTGTTGTAGTGAATGGTCAGTTACCATGGAAACCAGTACTAAAGAAACTTTGCCCTTAGCTTTCATTATAAGTTCTGTTCTGCTTCAGTTGCTATACTGTTGGGAACGGTAAAATCATATTCTGTGATTATCAAAATTATACTATAGGTGTGGCAGATAAAGATTAGGGTGGCAAACATGAGAGCTGACATCCTTTTAGGGGGAGTGTAAATGAAATCAGCAGTGGTAAAAGTCAGGAATAGACTGTGACTTCTAGTCATTTCACTTAGAACAGTGGTTCATGGCTGATTCCTTAATTTACTGCTTACTAGAGCCACTTCTGTTGAGAACAAAACCTGCAAGCAGTGTATTTGCCTAATCTTTGGTAAAGATTTTGAATTTACAGCAGATTAAGTGATTAGAAGACACTCATTGTAAAACATTTTATAAGTTGCACTGACAGTTGCTAAATGTAGATGTAAGTACAGTAAGGTACAGTGGTCACTACCTGCCATTCTGTTTTGAGCCCAGTGGCTTGGTTATTTTCACTCCTAATAATGACATCAGCCAGCTGTTGTCAGAGCTGTAGCTAGAGGCTATGTTGTGGTTATTACGTCCCTGTCTGACTCAAGCATATCAGCTAACAAAGTGCTATTGATGACTTGGTGACAGGACTCTTAGTGTGTCTGTTTTGATGTTTCTTAATTGCGTGTGGGTGAGAGAGAGAGAGAGAGAGAGAGAGAGAGCACGAGCGAGCAAGTTGTTACTTAGCCTTCTAAAAGCCTGCCAAGTGCCAGGCCATTTCAGAGAGCAGACGCCAGTGATCGCACCCTAATCTCTCACACAGGACACACACACAGTGAGCAAGTACTGTAGATACACATAATGGAGGGGTAGGATAGTCAGACACCTTGCTGGGAAAAGTGACATCTGGAACTTCTAGGCCAGTGTTACTCATTGGGCCTGTACAGTATCCCTGATATTGCAATACAGGCACAGCAAAAGGTCCCTCTTCAATGTGTGCATTTTTATTGCATGCTATGACAGTTCTATACAATCTATGATGTTATAGATTTGTGCTCTGTGCCAGCAGTTATACATATTTTTGGTCAAAATAATGAGTGTCATCTTGTTACGTCCATGTGTTTTAATGGCACCATACCACTTTTCTAGTTCTGATAGTGATACTATGGCGTGTCTGATACAAAACAGATCATTTTTCTTGAAAAAGTACTAAACTGTATAATGAAACTTTTTTGCTTGTCACTTAAGATTAAGACTCAAACACTCTAGCCCACTACACCACAGTAACTAATATTCATCTAGCGATACATCCATACATATGGGTCAATACATTTCAAGCCAGATGGGTAGCAGGATTGGATAGTATTTGTTTGTTTTTCCTCCGATATTCGGTCTGGCATTTTCTGCCCATATCAACCTAATACTGATATTCCTGATATGATTTTTTAAATAAATGATGATGATAATAAATTATAATTTAAAAGGGTGATGCATAATGCAGTTGCAATTTGTAGCAATACACTTTCACTATACAATTTTGGTGGCAACCCACTGTCTCACTTGTTGAATGGGTTAAATAGAGAGAAGCAAATTCACACTGTTCACACTGTGTGCTGTGCTGTGTTGCATTCATGTGTAACTGTAAGGCGCCGCTGTACTTTACTTTAAATGGTTAACCTGGCTCTTCCCTCTCTACCCACCAGATGTCAGTGTAAGGCATTGTACACACCTGCCAAGCCAGCGTGGAATTCTGTGTTACTGAAATGTGCTTTTAGCTTTGAACTTTTAAAGTGGTTATCTGACTCTGGCGTTCCTGTTGGATAATGTGTTTTCCAGAGGCTCTGAATTAGCCTCTGGATCTAAACTCAAAGCATTAAAACATTCTGCTGAATTACTTTCTTTGAATTACTGCAAATAGGCCTTGAGTTTGTGGGAACATGAAATGTTTTATTGCAATGCTATGCTGCAAGCGGCAGATTTAATCAATGCTAGAAAATTCAGATTTTTTTCATTTCATCATCTCTCAGGAATAATTATGCAGTATCACAGTTTTCCTTAGGAAACAATTAAATGGAGACGATGGGAAAAAAATTGCCTGCGCCTCTCTGTGTTAATGCCTGGCACAAGCCAGCATGTTCTTCTGTAGCCCACTCTTGTGTATTATCAGTTGTGCAGGCTGTAGTGGTTGTAATGACTGTATGATTCTTCTTTTTCTACTTTCGACTGCTCCTGATTAGGGATCGCCACAGTGGATGAAATATCTCCAGTTCCTTCTGCTCGCTTCATCTTCCTCTCTCACACCCACTGCCTGCATATCCTCCCTCACCACATCCATAAACCTCCTATTACACCTTCCTCTTCTCCTCTTACCTGCAGCTCCATCCTCAGCAACCTTCTCCCAGCATATGCAGGCTCTCGTCAGCACATGTCCAAACCAGCACAGTCTCGCCTCTCACTTTTCCTCCCAAACGTCCCACTCAAGCTGCTGCTCATAAACTCATTCCTGATCCTGTCCATCCTCGTCACTCTCAATACAAACCTTAACTTGTTCAACTCCGCCCTCTCCAGCCTTGCTTTGTCTTTTTGTCAATGCCACTGTCTCCAAAACATCAAACCAGTCTTATACACCTTCCTTCTCTCTCTTTCTTGTACCCGCCTGTCACAAATCACTCCTGCCACTCTTCTTCTCTCTTTCACACTCTCTGTTACTCTGCACTGACACCAAGTATTTGTTGACCTCAGTATTTATGATTGTATGGTTTCATAGGGGCTGTATAGAACAGGTTGCATTATACATTAGTATATAAACAGATGTATGTGTGTGTCTTAATTTTAAGCTTACTTTCTTTAGTAGCGCATCTTGGCATTTGAGTTATTATAACTGCACAGCTCAGTGTCAGACAGTGTGAGTGAGGATATCTTTTAGGCTGGATTCACTTCACTCAGACAGGCCATGTTTGAAGCTGTGGATACCTCAGTGACCCTCTGTCTCCTTTCCTTTTCCCTTTTCTCTCCCCCCAGGGTGTCCCACGTTCCATGTTCATACATATTTTAACATTCATATTAACACATTTATATTCCCAGTAAGGCCTGACACTGGCTTATTTCCTAGCCTCCATTTTCAGGTTATCATGGCTGAAACGGTAATTGAGCTGTCTACAGCTGTGCAGTAGTAGTGAGCAATGTCAGTAAAAGCAGTTGCTAACTAAATGTAGCATTCTGATACACCAAATGTTCATTGATTTTAGTGAATGGATGTCTCCTTTTTAGACTTTTAGAGTCATTCTGAGGTTTGGGTTTTAAGAGCAAGCTGTCCAGACATAGATCAGGATAGTCTTGCACTAAACATGCACTAGCAATTGTGACTCATCTTAGGAATTATTTCTGGTTTTATCAATAGGCTTGATCTGTATTGAGAAAACTAGTCTATTAGGTTGTATTTGCACAGCATCGCCGGTTATGCCATTTTATATCAGCGTGGTATCCTGAAGGTAATTATAGAGGTAAATATTTTAAGATTATGCAGAATTGGATTGAATTCAATTATTTGATTAAATAAACAAAGCATACAGTGATCAGCCACAGCATTCAAATCATTGACAGGTGGTCTAATTACAGTGGCACCTCTCAAAAGGGTATAATATTCAGAAAGTCAGTTCCTGAAGTTGATGTGCTGGAAGCAGGAAAAATTGCTGTTTTGATGTGAGTGACTTGGACAAGGGCCAAGTTGTGTTGACCAGACAACTGGGTCGGAGCATCAGTATTTACGAAAAGTACTCCACAGACAGTGTTGATCAGTGTTGTGCACGAACGCATTTATTGAACATGTTCCTATTTTTCGTGAACGCTGAACTGAACAAATCAGTTCACAAATATGAACACGTACCTCAGTGACATTCACTCTCGCGAGACTGAACACAGCTCACATTTTATATTTGCTGATTATAGTCTCCTCTCCTCTGATCCTATATCATCACATGTGATTGGTCAGAAAGCCGCCATGCAGCCAAACATTTTAGTCAATTTTTTTGAAGAAATCGGTACAGATTTAGATGGGAAAAGCACATGTTTTGTTTACTTTTAGTTCTGTGCTTTTCTGAGCACTTTAAAAGATATTGTCTGAGTGTTGCATTTTAGGCAGACACATTTAATTTACATTTTGTATTAATATTGTCTGAACAAAATTTCCACATACAGTATACCTGCACCTTGCACATTTTCCACTTTCAGCATAACATGATGCATTGTGTAAGTGGTAGGCTCTATTCTCAACCTCAAAATAGTTTTTTAATCTAACTTATGTCTATGATTGTTCAGTGGTATGTGGTATGAAAGATGGAAGGAAAAGATTGAAGGAGGTTCAAATAGAAAGATGTTGTATTGAAAATGTAAAAAAAAAAAATGAATGCACAAATGTGAACTAGTTCATTTTTTGAACTGTGAATTGGCACAACACGGCCCACAGAGGTACAAGGGTGGGAACCAATGACAAGGGCACAAATGCCTAAGGAACACTGAGGCAAGTGGGCAGTAAAGGCTAGCCCATCTGGTAAGATGCCGCAGAAGAGCTTCTGTAGCACAGATTGCTAAAAGCATTAATGCTGGCCATGACAGAGAGGTGTCAGTGCATCACAGCTTGCTGCATATGGGGCTGCATACAGGTCAGAGTGCCCATACTGACCATCATTTTGCATACAAAGTACATCCCATTCATGGCAACACTGGCCTCTTACAGCTGAATAATGTGCCATGCCACACTGCAACAACTGTAATGTAGAAACCAGGAATGATTTGAGTTGACTTGGCCTCCCCAGATGTCATGTCAAGCATCTGTGTAATGTGTTGGACAAACTAAACCCAGACTTACAGGCTGGTGGTTTTAATATTAAGGCTTAGAGTTAAGAATATTAGAATTATGAGTAATATTAGATTTGCAATAGACTTGCATGCAGTTTTTATTATATTAGTTAAAAATTACTAACAATTGATGTGCAAGGTTTTATTCTGACATTGACAATAAAATATCAGCTATAGTCTAGAAGATGCTTATAACTTCTGCTTTTTTCTTTTTTAAACTTTTTTAGTACTTTAAAAATAGTGTTTTTTACATTTACTGAAGTATGCGATGCATTCATACATTACTGGCTTGCTGCATGACTTTACATTTAGAGGTCAAGGTTCAGGGCAGTCCTGCTCTATTCTCAGGTCAGCGTGGGTGGCAACATTATCAGTAGCATCACAGACGTTTTTAATTTCCATGATTGCCTGAATTTACATTTGTGGAGGGTCTTGTGGCTCTCAAGTGCACACCCCAGAGGCCACACACATTCACACATCTATGTGGGACGGTCTCTGTAACATAATCCTGAAGTAATGTTCTCTCACTAGCACATACACCTGTCGTGGGACGGAGGAATGTAAGTTGGACTGCCATGAAAGGCCTTTGCAGCCCTCCAATCACACACACATACACACACACATCATATATTTACAGCTACACTAAAATAAGGAGTCAAACATTCGGATGTTTCACGTTGTGCAGTCTTGCACTGGCTTTATACTCTAAAAGCTGTTATCACATAAACATTTATCTTTATGTCTCCTTGTTTCCTTTTTCAACACTTAGCTGCTCTCTAAAAATAAGCTCACTCAGATCATCTACGGCTTCACACCTCATGCCTTAGCTCACCTCACCGTAGCTGTCCCAGTCTTTCAAAATGAATGAATGGCCTGACAGCACTGTACACGTTTATCCGCATGGGTTTAATCTCAATCCCAAAACAGCTAGAGGTGTTAGATTTACCAGCCTCTGCTCTCTGGGAGTTTGGCATAAAGGAACGTGGTTAATTTATGACTTGCCTGTAATTGAAATCTAAAACTAGAACCACTTGGTACTTCAGCAGTAATTATAGGTAATGGCTGTGAAACTTATAGGAAAAAATGTCTTAATACACTAATTTATTGTGACTGGATTTTTCATGCACCAGTCATCCATTTCAACATATTCTTGTTTGCTTGGCTTCACCATTTGCCCTTGGAGGAATGCGTGATGCCGTCCTGTTGGGCCATTTCATGTGTGTTACAGGTAGGTAAGTGAAATTTGTTAGAAGGGCTGTTGGATGTCGATTTTGGCAGCACATTCCTTTCAAAACAATGGACAAAACCATTTATAGCCATTTTAATACAATACTAATATTTGTAAAACATCCCTAAAATGATTCTCCAAACCTACATGTAAAGGCAATTTTTTTATTTAAAATTGTGAACACTCAAATAACCATGTGGATGCATAGATGTTTATTTGGGTTTTCTTTGTTCTGTTCTATAAAGCAAAGCATTTATTGGTCTTTAAAGGATCCTTTTAAACTGGTTCTGCATCAAAAAGAGCCCTGCTACTGTTACAAGTTTTAGAACCTTTTTTGGTACTATATTATAAACTCAGTGTTTCAGTGTTGAAACACAGATTCAGTGTTGCGGTGAGTCATATTTTTGTATACGCTTTGTTTTTGTGGTAAATCTTCAATTATTTTAACAAGATGTTCAAAGTTTACCATGGCGACCAGAGAGCATTAGCGTGCTGAGTGGATGTTACCGTGTTATGTTGTTGGCTCGCTGTTATGAAAATGCTGTTAATAAAGCTGCGAGTACACAAGGGATTTACGTTTGTTATTACATTTTAAAAATATCCCCCTTTTTTATGCGTATCATTTATTTGTATAAATACGTATACGTATATTTATCTGCCACTCCTTAAAGGCCGGGCTGTGAAAATATTTTCTGATATTAAACCAGTCCGTGACGAAATAAGGGTTGGGGACCACTGCAATACAGCACTGCTTTTTGCTAAGAGTTTAGCTAACTACTTCATCTGTACTTTGTTGCTATTTGATTTCTTGTTTACATTAAGCAGATGCTTTTATCCAAAGGGACTTCCATTCCCTAAGTCTCTTGCTCAGAGTCTCTCTCTTGCTCAGAGTCAAGTCTCTTGCTCAGGAACCCGGTGGTGGTTTGCTGAAGATAGAATTAGAACCCATGACCTCTTGGTCCAGAGGCAAGTATCCTTCCCACTAGGCCAGCACCACCCCTGTTACGTTGCCAGCTTTCTAGTTAAAACCTACACAGCTAGTAACAGCAGAACAAAGGACGTCCACTGCAGTTCTAAAGCAAAACTTGAAGACTGATAAAGTAATTGTTAACTAAATTTGTTAGAAGTTATGTAAAGTTTGCATTGCAAAGTTTAGTAGCTCACTGTGATCTGTATAGCCAAGGGCAAGTGTGTTTCCCCTCCCTCACTTTCCCCTCCCTGTACTGCGAGTGTATCGTTAGTGTAACACCCAACTGACTAGTGAGACAAAATTGGTGAGGGTTTGTTTAAAAAAAGTGTTTTAAAGGGATTTCCTAAATCTTTCCTAAATCTTGGCTTTGTCAAACCTTCTGACACAAATGAAAACTGTTCTAGAATCCCACAATCCTGAAGCAATTTTGGATAATAACAATATACTTGTTACAAAGCTATATCTTTTTTAATTATACATCACCGCAACCCTAGACACCTGATCATTAACACTTGTCTAACCACCGCTCTGTTCAATTTCTGATACCGCATTGCTCTGAAATGGGTTGCTTAATGTTTTTTTTTTTTACTACAAAAACCATTTCTCATGGCAATGAAAGCAGTTTCCATCCGTAGTCCCATAGAGTGGGAGGGTGTCTGGAGTTGAGATCCCATGTTTTTTTCGCCGTTTGAACTGATCGTGTTTCCTTCCAGGAAAGTCTCTGAGCTGCTTCTTTGCCAGCAGAAAAACCGCACAAAGTTGTGCAGACTGTGAAAGAGCTTTGGCCCTGCCACTGTGGAAGGGCAGTTGCACAGATTCTAGGCCTTCATGGAAAGATGTGTTTGTGTGCCTAGAGTAAGTCTTTGGATTTGGCAAACTAGAGGAAGGAAAACAGGATGTGACGCTTATTTCATGGAACATATGGACAGATCTGGCTCAACACAAAGAAACATGGAAAAAAGACATGAACCTTTGTATTGTTAACTGAGTTAGAAAAATCTGATTGGTCTGATTATGAGCAGTAATTTGAAGATGCCTTTTAAGGCTTTTTAGCTTCATCTGTTTAAGAGGCTAAACTTGCTGCTATTTCTGCTGGTCTGATATGAACCATTCTGTAACCAACTGACATCTTTGAGCTAATTTTCCGCCTTCTCTAGAGAGAGGTTACTGAATATTCAGTGTTTTTCCCCTGGTGGAATTCTGTAAAGATATCAAGGACATTTCTGTCAGAAGCTGACCAGTGCAGGCAACATAAAACACAAGCATATCACGATTTTAACTGTGTATATACTCCTTTAGACTTCTCCAGATGATGGAAAAAGACTGTTGGCCCAAGCTACCGAAGCATTACTTAAGGGTCCTCATTAAACAAAGAATAGTCATATGGTAATGACTCTTGAACATTCATAGGTAATTAGATCACAGTTTATTTGGATGGTCTTCCAAGGCTCAACTACAACTCATCTACAACAGCGAACTGTGTTTTAGTTAAGGCAGTGGTTATATATAGACCTGTGACAACTCAAACCACTTGACTGCACACATGTTTAATGTTTTGTTTTATCTATTGTATATGAACAGGATTCTGATTAGGACTCAATTGGGTTAAGCCAATATGGCACCAAGACACTAGTCGCAGATCCTTTAAGTCCTGTAAGTTGCGTTTTGGAGTCTCCGTGGATCAGACTGGTTTGTCCTACACATCCTACACATGCTTGATTAGACTGAGCTGAAACAGGCCAGTGCCTTCTACCTCCACACGAATGCCAGGATTCAGGGTTTCCCAGCAGAATATGGCCCAGAGCATTTACCCCCAGTGCATCCTGCTCTTTCCCAGAAAAGTGACACACACACCTGGCTGTCCACATAATGTCAAAGAAAACATGCTTCATCAGACCAGGCCAAATTCTTCCTTAGATCCATGGTTCAGTTCTGATGCTCATGTGCCCATAATAGGCTTTTCAGCATCAAACAGGAGACAGCATGAGTACTGTGACTGGTCTGTGGCTGCACAGCACCATATGCAGGAAGCTGTGATGCACTGTATTTACACAGTTTGCTTTCATGGCCAAAATAAACTGTTTTCTCCAGTTTGTGCTACAGTAGCTCTTCTGTGAGATCTACTCAAATGGGCTATCCCTAATTTCTATTGCTTATCAGTGAGACTTGGTTGCTCATGACCCTGTCGCAGGTTCACGGGTTATCCTTCCATTGAACCACTTGTGGTAGGTTCAAACCACTGCATACTAGGATTACCCCTCAAGACCAAAAGGCAGGGTTAGATTTGTGTTAGATTAAGGTAAGAGTGAGTGTTATGGTTGGGGCATTTACCATCAAAATAGTGTTACTAGGAATAACAAACCCCTTAACAAACCATACAAAGAAACAAAGTGCTTTAAATGTCTGTTTGCATGCTTTTTGCATTTCATTCCCATGTATGCGATGTTTTTTGTTTGCATTATTGTCTGTCAGTGTCTCATAAAAGCTGTGTGTGTTTAACAGGTGCTCACGTGTGTGTGTGTGTGTGTGTGTGTGTGTGTGTGTGTGTGTGTGTGTGTGTGTGTGTGTGTGTGTGTGTGTGT
>JBBPDE010026974.1:0-10557 GCA_037974605.1 Nannopetersius ansorgii
TCACGTACACCATGCACCCCCCTTTGGCCCACACATGAACCCCAATTAACCCCTAAAGTGCTGGATCGTCACAATATTAATTTGCATTATTATGTGAATTTATGAGCATACTATTACTTACATATCAAGGATTATATCAAGTCCTTCCACAAATTTATCCTCCAAATCTGAAAAACACATGTGCGTGTGAGAGACCAGTGGGGTACTCGTCATTACACATTGCCCCTAGAAACGCATGGATAGACCAATAAATGACCCACCTATGTTTTCGTAAGAAAGCATACTATTCGTTAAGAAAGCTGTCAGTCACTAGTTCGTTCACAGCAAATAACAACACTTCAGTTTTGTAGAGGACATCTGTAGCTTTTGATTCATGTATAATATTACGTGTAAACTTGAACTGGGTGGTTGGAGAGAGTTCGTGAAGATCTTGTTGCTTTACTGTTTACGGAACACTACGTTTCTCCATGAAAAAGTGAGTTAATAAACACCTTTTTGGACACATCCCTGCTGCTGGAGTCAATAATTCAGATGATTTGAATGTAAATTATTTTATTTTGAGTTTATTTAAGCATAACTTGCATCTTTAACATGTTTAAAGATCACCATTTTAAAAGGAGTCTTCTCCTGGTGTAAATATTATAAAACTGCTAAGCTAGCTCAATAAAGCTTGTTCTTGGTAACTACTGCATTAGAGTTACCCAAATTACATATGCACATAGTTTATATGTTAGTAAAAATGACTAGTCAGTTGTTTTGGCTCTATGTTGATAATTGGAGGAGTAGTTAACTAGCAAATTTTACATTTCAAAACGGGACCGCTAGAGGGCGCTTCTGCACAAAAGGGTTAGCAAGAAATCACATAAAATATAATATAACATTTTCTCTCATTTTATTTTCTGTAACATATTAAATTATGTTAAATGTGTGTGTGTGTGTGTGTGTATGTGTGTGTGTGTGTGTGTGTGTGTGTGTGTGTGTGTGTGTGTGTGTGTGTTTACAAGTCTTGGAAATTTTGGTTAAAATCATTTAATTTCTGTTTTCAGAAAAGTGTAAACATAGCAATGTTTTACAGGAACAAAGTTTGATTCCTGACACAGAACACTGCATGCATTTATTAAACCTGAAATCAAAACAAAAAGCACCTAATCAGAATCTACTTTGTAGCAGAATACAATTAGAGACTCTAGCCCATCTGCTGCCATACATAATTTATGTTAGTCGTCCTCTAGCCCTTTATTAACAATCAGTATCTGACCACAGAGCCAATGTCAGCCCGATATTTTTGGATGACAGATCATTTGCTGTATAGAGGTGATCATGTATGTAAAAGGCCAAGAAACATAGTACTGTACCTCTTTTCCTTCCAAATGATATCTACAGTGAAGTGGTCAGAACCTGACCAGTCATAAAGTAAGGTGTGTGTGTGTGTGTGTGTGTGTGTGTGTGTGTGTGTGTGTGTGTGTGTGTGTGTGTGTGTGTGTGCACGCATGTGGATAGTAGTTTGGTTATTTCCTTTCTCTGAAATGAAACTGATTCATCTAATTTGTTTATTCACTTTAAATCAGTTTAGTCATCATCAAACAGTGCTGGACTCCCAGTAGAGTACACACTGTGGATTGACTGGTAGCACATGTATATTATAGTGACAGTTATGTGAGATGTAGCCCAGTGCTGCATAATCCAGTGGAACAGTTAGCAGTGCCTGTGCTGTGTCTTCAAATGTGTCTTGTCCACACATTGTTCCAGAAGACACAGCCACGTCCTTATGATTAACTGACCATTTGGAGGTGAACCTTTGATCCAGGGCAATCAGAGGCCTGAATCTTCAGACACTGACCAGGTGTCATCCCCGCTCGTAACCACGCAGTTCATGACACAACGCCTCAGGACCAGAAAGAAAGCAGGTCTGTTAGTCTAGGGGAACAAACTAAAACCTGAAGCTTAATTAGAAGTGTTACTCAGTTTATGGCCGAACAAATTCCACATTAAGAAGTAATCATAGTAGTAAAGGTAATAAAACTAGCAATCAAATCAAGATCAGCAGTAACAATGAGCAGTTTGTGCTCACTGAGCCTCAGGCAGTGGCTTGTTGCAGCAAGAGATGCTTTATATCCTTGACTAATCAGAATTTGTCATTTTTCAGATTGTGTCAGTTTTTGCAAAAGGTTGGATGAGGTTTTGCAGTTCGCTTGTGAAATCAGTGTATTCTGATTTCAACCTTCTTCTGCGACCACATAGTCTTTTATTTCCTTTGATCTACCTTTCTCTGTGACTGAGCTGTGGTCACTCTATATTTACTGTCTTACTTACTCTGCTCTATACTTAAAGGGACATTCCAAATTTTTCAAATTTTCTGCACAATTCAGTGACTTAGATGTAAACCTGAACAATCAGAGTGGTCTGACATGAAACCAGATTCTGTAGAAGCTCCTTCACAGAATAATATCATCTAGACAGATACACTGTCTGATGCCTTCCTTTGTGTGATGATAAAATAAATGTATATCCTCATCCAGACAGATTTACTAAAGCTCTGGAGCAGATATGGGTACTTTTGGGCATTTCCCTATGTTTTTATATTCTAGCTATATTTGTATTTGTATATTAGTATATTAGTCATTACATGGTTTTTATAGGTCTACACACATTTGTCTCATTTAATTTGTACACTTTCCAATCCACATATTAATGAATGAGTATAGGAATGAGTATAGAAACGTGGGAACAAGCTTTAGATACATTTTGTTTGTTAAAGGGGACATATTATGCAAACCTCACTTTAAAAAAACAAGTTATAAAAGGTCTATGGGCTACAAAACATGTTCATTAAGTTATTTGCACGAAATCACCAGTTTTAATCTTCACAGTTTTGGTCGATTTCAAAATGAGCCGTTTCAGGGCTCTGTCCCTTTCATGCAAATAAGCCCCACCCATCCCATGCTCCACCCACCCCTTACGCTGCTCATTTGACACATGCGAAAGGAAACAAAAAAATGAACAAGTTAGTTCATATTCACTTAACTGCGATAGAAACACAAAAGCCCTCATCTGCTGACTTGTCACAGACAGTAGATACAGATCCTCCTCCACGCTGAATATAGCTCCTTATTCACAGCTCCTTATTAGAATTTTCTGATCCACCTTAAATAATTAAGGTGAAACTTTTTAAGGTGGAACAAAACTGATTGTTGCTAGGACATGGCCATCGAAAATGAAATGAAAGCCACGCAGTTCTTCGTTTTTCTTTGTCTGTGTAGGGATGTGTTCTGTCAACAACACATGACTTGCCTCTGCATGTAGACACAGAGCTGGCTTATCCGTGCTCATAAACCTAGCAGACAAAATGGTGGATCTTCAACTAATCTGGTGTTGGGGCGCAGCGGAGCCGCCGTACCTTATACATTCACAGGAACAAAACGCGTATTTGACGCTGTGATCGGTGTCTTTTCACGTCAATTTCTTTGCCTTACATAAAACACAACCATATGTACAATCCAGTATTTCATCCTGTGTTGCTGTTTGAACAGTTTATAGATTTTCTTCTCTGGTGCATGAAACTTCAGTCTTAGCTTTAAAATGAGTCAAACCACAAACAAAAATAATAATTTTTGAGGTTTAAAATTGGGAGCTGCAAAGACCCAAGATGGCCGCTGCAAGAGGTGACAAGCTACAGGCTAGTGGGTGGGGACTCGACAGATGAGGGGTGGTTCTATGCAAATTCTATGCCCTAGTGGGACATCACACCAGGCCATCTGTCCAAACAGGGCATTTTGGAAGGGACCAAAACTGTGAAGAATAAAGTTGGTGATATATTTTTATGTGAGAGTGATTTTGTGAAAATCATGTTTTTTATATTACAACTAAAGTGAGTTTTGCGTAATAGGTCGCCTTAAAAATCTCAGTGGGGCAATAACTAGGATGTCATTCTGTACTCTTAGACTAAATGCCCTTTAATTAAATGTTAGTTAAATTAACTTATGTTCTTATATTTTCAGTGTGAGCTCATTAACCAAAAAGATACTTTCCCTAAACTTTTCTAATGTTTAGGAGCCAATAATAATGGGCAGGACTGTATATTTGTGGAGATGTACATGCAGGGCATTGTAAGGCAAAGCATTAAATAGAAAGTCAGAGGAAATATGTAGGGTCACTGGTGGTTTTAGATGATAAATAAAATGGCTAGATTTGTGTTGCCGACATCCTGCCCTCTGGGTTACATCACCACCACTGTAATAAAATCTGACTCAGTAGGTTTCTCTACAAACCATTTCACATTAAAACACTCTGAATGACTTTGTTTACAGGTCAGTGACTGATTTCTGCAAGAAACTGTCATGTGTGAGCTGTGAGAGAGGAGGAAGGGTGATAGATGTGTATATGCAGGTCATTAATAACAAATGCTTTGTGAGAGTTATGCTTTATAAGGTAATGATACAAGGTCAAGAAAGTATGTGTTGTAACTTAAAACAGAAATGTCTTATGTAATGGGGTGGAGGGGGCACTTAATGTGTGTTTCTCTGACTGCTCTTCATTTTGGGAACTGCATGGATTGTGTTTACATAAGATAAAAACATCTGTTGGAATATCTCTGATCTGTATAAAAGCCCCCCAAATCCTCCTAGACATTTCGGCACTCTAGATCTGATACATGTGTTGAGAGTTCGTTTGGCATTCCTTTGCTGAAAGTAGGACTGATGGTGGAAGAGTGTGACTAAAGGAAGTGGCAAGAGACACAGTTTGGTACCTCCTCCTCCTTTTCCCTCTTGCAGGTGGGCTAGTGCTTGTGTGCATGTGTGCGTGTTTGATAGTGAACGGGTGTGGCAGTGTTAGAGAAGTGAATGGCCTTATGCACTGGACTCATGGACAGACTAGTAAACAGCAGTGCAAGACCAAAGTGAGCTGCACCCTCTGGCACAAGTCCAACTTGACTTGTCGAGCCTTCCACTGCTTCCTATGCAGGCAATCCTTAATTGGCGCCTTCACCTCTGAGAGACAGAGGTAGAGAGAGAGCCAGAGATAGAGACACCCAGAGCGAAAGTAACATATAGAGAGACAGAGGTAGATACAGCCAGAGAGAGAGAGTGAAAGCGAGAGAGTGAGAAACAGAAAAAGAGAAAAATGAAAGAGCAGAATATAAAAGCTCTTACTCTTAGGTCCTGGTTTATTATGTCTGAGATGACAAGTGTGGTGCTGGAGAATTTATCCTTTCTGTAAAGAAAAGAACATATTTTCATTGAATAAACACATTTTCCAGGGTTTTTTTTATCCATCCCGTGGCTGGCCATCTGTACTGCACTGTGCATAACACTCGGCTAATGTTGATGGCCTCTGGGTTTTGGTTCCAAGTCTCAGACAGCTGTATCTACAGCATATAGATGATGACAATGAAAATTACATTTGATGTGTTTTTTTTTTACTTAGTAGAAATCTGTTGAACTACGCTTCAGCTGCTTCTTTTTGAAAGAAATAGTTGTGCAAAAAATATACTTATTTACACCAGATGTAAATTTGGAGCCCGGCTTTTGCTTTAGTTTTGCTTTAGCACCCGATGTGTGAGGTCAAAACTGTTCAGACCACATCCAACTCTTCATTAAGGTAACACAGACTTGTGGATGTGGTTTAAGTCTAATGTACTGTGAGCTATAAATATGAACAAAACCTTTTGTCAGTAGGCTACTGACAGGGATAGGGATTTGAGTCAGTGACTAGAAGTGTAATTGCACTTAATCAGCATGATTAGATTTAAGTCAACACAAACAAACCAACTAAATTAATGCTAAACGCTAATGCTGAAAAGCCATAAAACCTTACAAGCATGAGTATGCCAGACAGTTGTTGTGTACAGCACTGTTGTCCCACCACTCAGGGTCAATGCAGTTTAAACTAAGTCTTAGAAACCCATCAGTCTATTCCACAGAGCAATGTACAGTAGCTAGGTTTTAGTAAGTTTGATATTCCTTTAAAACTCATTAAAACTTTAGCTAAGTACCTTTTATACTAATACTGCTACATTTGAAACTGCATCTGGATCCAGAGCTGAGTCAGCTCATACACACATGGATTATCATTCACACATTTGTTCTGAGTTCTGAACTCCTAATTGATTCTGACAGAGAATGACTGTCAGCCCCCTCATGCTAAAGTTGAAGAAATACTTAACACTCTTAAGACAAACAAAAAGAGTGAAGATCCTCTCTGACCTTTTTACCCACCACTCTTTCATCATCATCCATGGTTTCAGGGGAACATTCATCCCCTTTTCCAGCTCAAGAGCTATTTTGGATACAGCTAATGTTACGAGCACGAGAGAGAATGCATGTGTGATCCATGAAAGTCAGTCATTAGAAATCAAAGCCAGGCCTGACCCAAGCCCAATATTACATGTCAAAAATTGGTCCAAACCAGATATTTTTCCAGACGCTGTTTGGCCTTGGTCGATTAGTAGACATCTACACTGGAATATTCCTATGGTGATTCATCAGTGTGGTTTTAGTATGTCGCAAGGCACATTGTGATTGCAAGACATAGTATGTGGTAATGCATAATAAGCGGCTTTAAGCTAAGGTATCTCTCTCTCTTTCTCTCTCTCTCTCACTCTCGCTCTTGCTCTCCCTCTCTCTCCCTCTCTGATTTAGTAGGAGGATGTAGGACTATGTCTGCACCATTCTTGATTAACACACCAGAAGGAATGTTAGCCTATTGTGTCTTTTCCAATGCAGAAATATTGGAACTTCCGACATTTTCGGAAGCAGGTTACTGTGTGCTTAAGTTGATCCGCGCATAATGATTCATGGGCTCAGGATTTGATTTCTGCTGGAAAGTCAGGCAGTATAAGTGCTGGGGCAGTCTGACATGAATGGGTCATAAATGCACACAGCGGATGCGGATGAAGTATGAACGGATAAAGAAAATGAGAGCCGTTCCCCTGGCCCTGACCTGCCCTGCGCCGCTTAGCTCCTGGACACACAAACAAGGTCATTAATTCAGCTTTCTCAAAAGGGCTTAATGGGGGTGGGAGCTCACACAGATGCACAACCTAAATTGGTGGCAAGGCCTAAACATCTGTGCTTATGATTATGTATTTGTTCACTTGTGTGTGTGTGTGTGTGTGTGTGTGTGTGTGTGTGTGTGTGTGTGTGTGTGTGTGTGTGTGTGTGTGTGTGTGAGGAAGAGAGGGGCAGATAGAGACAGAGAAAGGCTGAGAGATCATATGAAAAGGAAAGGGAGGGAGAACAAGATTGCTGACAGAAAGGAAAGATAGAGAGAAGGAACAGGAGGAAGAAAAGTACATTTCAACCCTTTTCTTTTTTTTTTTAGGTCGGTAGATGAACCTGCACAAACTCTTTCCTGCACATCAATACTAGGACAGCACATAGACCAACAGACAAGGATTTACTGAGTATTTCAGTTTTATTTATATATTTGCCATTTTGGTCTTAATAGAATTCTTGCACATGATCTCTATGCTAAAAGTGCAGAGCCTGTGTATCACTATACAGCTTTTAGACTTGGCTGCCTCATCTACAGGCCATTCTGTCCCACTGTGTGGATTAATTCTTTACTTAATCCCTGTACATATCCCTCTTCTTAGCCCTGTACATATTTACAGATTACCCAGGGATGGTCCAGCCGGATCTCTCCTAGCATTGCTTTTAAGTCAGGCATGGAAGGAGCAATGCAAGCAACTATGTATTGTGGCATATTGTAGCATACGCTCCCCCTACTGCTGAGGAGTAGTACTGCACTCTGTCTCATCCAATTTGATGGTCTAGATGCCCACTTGTAGATTGATCGTATTATGATTGAGATTGTGTTGTGAATTAAGATTTTACTGGGATTTTTAGCTCATTAGTTGAGAAGTCATTAGTTAAACAACATAGACACAAGAAACCATATTACTATCATGCATTTATGTCTAACTGATATACTGTTTGAGAGTCCCAACTTGCCAGGTAGAACCAGATGTGTCAAGCAAACTCAAAAGGAGTGATCAAACAAATTGCCTTTAACCATTTATGTTTAATAACTAAAATAACTGACCTATAATACGAATTGAGTGAGAGCTATGGATATTTTTGTTGTACATTGGCTTAAGTAAGTTAAGCCAAGTGTGCTGTGTTGATCTTAAAATTATTGAACAAACTGGATCTAAAAGTAACCGTTTTACAGCTAGTCAGTGGAATTTGGAGTGCCTAACCAACACAGACCCACACTCAGAAATGGGAAAAAACTTTTTAACCAGAGCTGATTGAAACAATTCACTAATAAATGAACACGTCAACTACATACCCTTGGGAATGTAGGCTGAAGGAAAGGACATCAAAACAATAGTACAGTAAACAATGTGGAAAGATGCTCAGCATGCCAGTATATCATGCCTGGAGCCAATGGAAAGTTTTACTGGAAAACTCAAATTAGCAAGGAAAACTTTCAGAAAAAAACAAACACTCATCAAGTGAAGCTGACAAGTAGTTATATTTCACTGAAATAACACAGCTGATTTAGTTTTACTCCGTTAAACACATAAGACAAGTGAGAAATGATTAAAACCAACAACAGTGCAGATTCATTTTTTTTAGTGTGTAACGCTGGCCAATAAAGTCAAGGAATCAAATCTCTTCAGTTGCCAATATTAAACTACATTGAACATCCATTATCAGTATATATAACACATTTGAATAAATATTGTGAATACTATAATGGAGAATGTGCCTAAAAGTGATCTTACTCGAAATGTGTTATTATTACCCGTGTATTCAACTCTTATAGCACTACAGGCTCAGCTGGTAAACTGGAACACATCTTAAATATAACAAAATAACAAATCATTTTAAATGTATTCCACCCCTTACCATCTGCCTTCATGATTTCATGTTTATTTGAGTTTTAAAAGCTAGAGCGATCACTATATACGAACAGTATTAATGACCAGTAAAGCTAAAGTTTAATATTTGATCATTACATGTTTTGGACTGTTATTCGTTATTGAGAATTGATGTCTTTTAAATTAGAAGTGATCCACAAAGTATTCATATTGATTGGGCCCTGATGTTCCTCCAACATGCAACATGCCTCCTCAGTTTAATCTGGTATTTCTGTGTTTATTTTAATGTCATTGATCTTCAGGGAGGTAAATGTCCATGGCACTTATACAGAACCACACTTAGCTGAAAAAACAAACATGCACCCAGCCTTATTTACCCTCTACACGTGGGTAATGTGCGCAGTTTCAGCTGCTTGAGCGATCCTAATGATGCAGGAAATGCAGAAAATGACTCTTCAGAACATTTCAGTTATGTGATTTCAGTGGAGGTCACCTCTCTGGACCTGAAACCGTTTTAGTATCTTTAAGAGTGTTGTGTCTGGGTACTTGTATCATATAAGACTGTGAAATAGATGGCAGGAGGGGCAAAATGGGTGGGCTTTTCTTCCTATGGAGCCATGACTGTGTGAACTTTTCTTTCTTTCTTTCTTTCTTTCTTTCTTTCTTTCTTATTACAGATTTAATCTCTCTCATTCTGTCTCTCACTCTCACACTCTCTCTCTTGTGAACACACAGTGTGTTCTTTGTGTGTGGGATTTGATTACCTTTACTCTTCAGGTGTGTTTCACCTTCTTCTATCATCTATTTTGCTCTCCGATTAACCATTTTAAGTATTGAGAACAAATTCTTTATATTAGCACTTGATTTGATAAATTAGCACTTGATTTGATAACTCTCTTTCACAAAAAGACATACATTCAGAAAAAGAGATGTCGTAGTCACTGCGCTATTTGTGTGTGTGTGTGTGTGTGTGTGTGTGTGTGTGCTATAAATAGTCATCAGATAGCAGATAGGCTTAAATCTATCATGGTGAAATACACCATCCCTATCCTATGTGATACTTGAATCTGTCTTCAGCATTTGTTTTGGCATCTTCATGTCACAGTAATTACAGCATCATGGCCAGATATTCAAATCTCTGATAATGAAAACTGACAAAGGAGCATAATTACATCAGTAGAATCAGTATAATTCTTTTCTTGAGTGCGGCTCATAGCTTATCAACAGGTGTCAGAGTCCACTGTTGAATCTCAAGTAGCAGCAGAAAATACCCCAGGTGTTTTCTTTTGTACTTTCTGAATTCACCTAATATTTCTGAAGAGCCATTTAGGCACTTCAAGTCTACACATCTGTACATTTCAGATTTATACAGCTTTCAATGTTTATTCATCTTCATAAATGATATTCCTCTTTTTGGAAGCTTCTTTTTCTGACAATGACTTTTCTGAACCATATTACCAGGAAATAGAGCTAATAGAGCTAAAAGCTAAAAATGAACTCAATCTGATCAAGACTGAAACATGGCATTTTAGACTTCATAGTAGTTGGAAACATGGACACATAGACAGCTCCGGTGCATCCTCACCTCTTTATTTCCCCCAGAAGAAACTGAACTTATTGAATCAGTTGCATTCTGTAAGAAACTTCCTAACATGCACACGCACACACACACACACACACACACACACACACACACACACACACACACACACACACACACACACACACAC
>JBBPDE010026983.1:0-10557 GCA_037974605.1 Nannopetersius ansorgii
GAGAGAGAGAGAGAGAGAGAGAGAGAGAGAGAGAGAGAGAGAGAGAGAGAGAGAGAGAGAGAAAGAAAGAAAGAAAGCACTCCAAAAAGCATAAAGGCTTTTTTTTATCACAATAACGATAAAAGATTCTCCAACCCTGTTAATTATATTAATATTATTGTTGTTGTTGGTTTCTGCTCAATTTTTTTTGGTTTATTTTTCATAATTTCTGTCAAATAAAATGCATTTAGGGTTTTCGTGCAGGTTGTGAGGTTTTGATTCATTTCACTGATTCTGTTGTTTTGTCCAGCCTGTCTTACCAAAAAAAAAACAGGTGAGTGTGGCTTCCAACTAGCTCCTGATTTGTGGATCAACACACTAATATGTGAAACACTGAGTGTTTTATATCCAGTACTTTGTTATGGATCAATTCAATAACTCTCCTCTAGTTTTCTATTATAATAGTCATATTCTATTATAATAGTTATCAACCTAGTGTTCACAGTGGAGAACTTCAATCATTTATATTAAAGGCTTAGTACAATTAGTGATAAAATGTTGTATACATTTAATTTTGCTCTGCAATACATTTCCATTCAATCAGAGTAGATTCAGTAAAGACCAAATGTCTCACCTCAAAATAAAACTAAACTGCTGATGAAGCAACCTGTCACATTTCAGTGCAATTTCACTGGAGAAAAACAGAGAAAAGGGTTCTTTGGATTGAAATAAATAGATTCAGAGAAGAGCTTCAGGTTCAGATGAAGCACCATATCTATTGACTAACAAACAATAAAAAGGGCAAATCATTGATGACATTAAAGAGTACGAAAGGGGGTGAAAGGCAGAGAAACACATTTAGGTTCACATCTCAGGGCAGTTAAGCATCTCCAGTCCACCTAACGTTCATGTCTTTAGATGGTGAAACCCACCCAGACTTGTGGAGAACAAAGACAGGACCCTCAGCCTCCGGTGGGATCGAACCCAGGACCTTCTCACTATGAGGCTCTGCTACCCACCACAGCTCTCAGTTCCTGTTCAGTGTGTGAACCACAGATAAAAGGTCTGTTTCACGCGAGTCAATTAGGTTTATTGTCATTTCAGTCACATACTCACAGAACACATTCCTCCAGTACCACAACGTTTCACAATGTTTCTCCATGACCACACTGTTCCTGATCTTTTTAAGTGCAAATTGGTGCATTTTTATCCCAATTAGTGCAGTGTGTTTCATTACAAATGATATAATCAGCAAAACAATGTCAGGGAAAAGTTATAGACAGACAGTTACAAACGCATAATCTGGCTGCTGCTCCTGATATTCAGATTCTCGTGTTTTATTTGTTCACCTGATAATGATGTTGCTATGAAACCTGAAACAACACTTAAACAGAATGAAACAGGTTGCAGTAATCCGCCGCTTTTCGCAGGGGTTATGTTCCAGGAGAACCTACGTATCGTGAAAAAACGTGTTGTGATTTGGTTAAAAAAAAACAATACACTATATTTCTATAGTGTAAACCCTAAATATGTCTCCAAATATGCTTCCAGAACACTTTAAGGTCATTTTAAACTGAGTTTAATGCATTACCCTTAGAGAAAATGTCACGGTAAACCCATATTCGCCTCTTTTAATGGTAAACCCATAACCCCTCTTTTAATTTAAATTCCGAGCCGAGAAATGCAACTGGAAAGTAGTGAGACAAAAGTATTGGGACACCACGGCAGGGTGAATGGGTCCCCTTGTGTGAAAACATCCATAAAAAATATATTTATTGCCACAAAAAAGCAAAAAAAGGTGAAGGAAATACTCTGCTGTGATTGGCTGCTCTTGTGCCTCTTTCAAAAGGCAGTCCAGGCTGAAACACTACCTAAACTGCTACAGGCTGAATAGGATGGGTATATATAAATGACATCACAAAAGCAGGCTTGTCATATGCAGACTGTACGAACCGGGGAGTTAGCTGTCAATCCCAAAACTTGTTTACATTTACATTAAAGTTTTTATTATTAAATATGTTTGAGAATTTGGTTTTACATGATTCTTTAGTTTCCATTTACACCTATTATCGACGAATGGGACATCAGATAAATACGATGGCAGAGCAAATTAAGGCAGTCGAGACTCTTTTCATTATTATTATTATTTGTTTTACAGTGTGTTCAGGTCTACGTTTGGAGGAGGGGGGGCAGGAGGGGCAGTCGGGTGATTACTCTGGTTTCATGCCCAGCACTCTGATTGGTCAGTTCAGAAACTGCATGTTGTTTCTCACAACGTCAGACGGCTGATAACAAACCGAGTCCCTGTTTCACCCTTTTGTTGATCCTGTGATAAGAACAAGCATGTGATTAAAACCTGACTGTTCCCATTATATTAAAAAACACATTTCATCTTAAAGGAGCGCTTCAGCAAAAACTCATATTGTACACAGTATTCCACCGACCCCAGATGTGGTCGTTCAGCCAAGACATGCGTGGAGTCCAGATTTTGCCTCTTTAGTTTAGAAGTGGAATCATGAGCACTAGAAGTTAACAGTCACCCACATCTTTTCTGTACATCCTCAAAACTTCCCTCAACTCAACTCAAACCGTATTCAACTCTTTATTAAGGTGGAGTAGACTGTGGTTTAGGAGACAGTATGACTTCAGTATTTATGAAGGACATTGCTACAAAAACTGATTCTAGATCAGCATTCTTGCACCTGGAAAATTTGTGAAAACAGGCCCTGTTGTGTAAAAAGGCCACCTGCAGCTTTGTTTATTTTCATGAGGTGGTTGGGAGAGGCGTTTTTGGGATGTTGTAATATAACAGTTAGGTGACTAATGACTTCTAATGTTAGCAATTTTAGCCTTTTAGCTCCACATCGATCACATCTGGAGTGGAACACCATTCAATATTTTGCCGAACTGCTCATTTAAGAATGATTATTTTGTGAAAACTTTTAAACTACAATGGAAATCGAAAAACTACTATGGAAAGATATGGTTTAATGGGTTTAAACCATAATGATTTTGCATTTGTCACACTTTAAACATATGTTTGTTGTTCTGTAATTTCCAGCAAAATAAAGAAAAGTAAACAACAGTGAATGACTCATAGCTCATAGAAACACATGGAACATTTGTGTGGAAAGTACAGATACTAAACTTTCCGACCACATCTCTGTTTATATGTGGAATGGGAGATGTTATTATGAAGGTGCATCATTGTGTGCAGACTTGTTTTGCCAAAAGAAAAAACAGGTCAATTTGGAATGCAAAACACAAACAGAAAACCAAAAGTGAGGCCTATAAACGTAATTCATTCTGTAAGTACACATACGTAATAATGGCACTAAAGCAAGACTCTGGAGCTGTGAGAGTTAAATTGTGAAGGAAAGGATCACGGGGCAGTGGCTGAAACTGAAGTGTTTACTCTCTGAGTCAAGTCTCGATCTGGGGGCTTGGTTTATTTCTCACTGAGCTGTAGTTGTGGCGTAAAGAAGGAGATTCAACCCAGCGGCCCAATTCACACACATTTCTACACAATCCCTCCTTCCTTCATGTATGAGTTTGTATTTGTAATGTAAACACAACAGAATAGAGTCTCTAGGTGTGATTTCCGGTCCAAGGGTCTGTATGTGGGTCAACAGTTCAGTTTCACACTCTTATAACATCATATTACCACTGTAAAACAGGCCTGTCACAGTCTTTAATTCAGCCGTCCCTTTACTTAAGAGCAAAATACCTAATGTCCAAAGTTTTCCAATGATTTAGTCCATCAGCCAAGACATGTTTGAAATCGAAATTTTGCTTCTTTACTTTAAAACTACATCAATAGTCACCTAAACCTTTCTTCCACCCGCTGAAACCACATCCAGATCCCCAATAAGGTGTTACAGACTTGTGGATGGGGTTTAGGACACAGTATGACTTACGGTGAGCTGTAAACCTAAACTAATTTTCACCACTACAGGGTTGGTGTTCACAAAGCAGCTGTAAAGAGGACTGATTTCAGATCAGATTCTTCTGTATTCATGACGGTCATCTGATTCTAAATCAGCACTCCTGCTAATGAGGCGGTTTGTGTAAAAAAGGCAATATGTTAATGTCTGTTTCAGTTTTTCAGCTCACAGTAAGTCATACAGTGTCCTAAACCACAGCCACAAGTCCGTTACACTTTAATGAGGAGTTTGTTCATGACCGAAGCTCAGCTGAAGTGATGTGTTTGAAAAGTGTTAAAACTATACAATATTGTTTTGTTAGGATTTATTTAAGTTGACCTTTGTGATATAGCTCTAAAACCAAAACAGAGTGAAAATAACTGTTCATTACTAACCACTTCCACACAACCTGTAGCTGATTTAATAGAAATTAAATCTTTTTAAGTTTTTAAAAATTATTTTATCCAGTGAATGTATTTGGTTACTTTAACTATAGTTTGTTTTCATAAATTGTAGAGATTTGCTCTCTATAATTCACTAATTATTTAATACTAATACTATTTTAAGAAATTGTCTCCAGGATCAGCATTTTCTGATTTTGATTTACCGCCATCAGCTTCACTGAAAGATCTCAGTATAATATCAGAAACTGTGTTTGCACTAAATTCGCCATGATTGAGTGTGTTTATGCAATGATGTGTAAGTGAGTAATGGGTGCTAGTCTGAAGGGTTCACACAGACAGCATCGGAGAAAAAGTGTGCACATGTGTGCCCACGTGAACACACACACACACACAGATAAACCTGCAGTCCCACCCTTGCCCAGCTTTAGTTCACCTCACAGCCTCTCACTGACCACTCCACTGCCCTGCAGCTCAGAGGAAGAGAGAAACATGGCCAACACCGTCCTGCAGACCGGGGGGTTCGTGTTAGGACTTGTCGGAGTGGCCGCGGTCATCGCTGCCACCGCGATGAACAACTGGAGCACTAAAGACCGCCAGAGCGACGTGGTGACCTCCGTCTACACCTATAAGGGACTGTGGCAAGACTGTGAAGTGTCCACCTCCGGATTCACAGAGTGCCGACCGCTGTATGGAATTCTGGGATACTCAGGTGAGTCTGAGCAGAAGAGCTGGCCCCTGGGTTCTGTGGCTGATCAGGTGGTCAAACTGAGAAAGAAAACTGTACCCTTTACACCAAAATAGCTTTAAATGTGGCAGCTGGTGGCCTAGTGGTTAGGGCATTCGTCCTACGACCAGAAAGTCCGGATTCGATTCCCAAGACCGCTAGGCACTGCTGAGGTACCCTGAGCAAGGTACCGTCCCACACACTGCGCCCCGGGCACCGTGTTCCTGCTGCCCCCTGCTTCACTTGGTGAATGGGTTAAATACAGGGGGTGAATTTCGTGCTGTTCACACCGTGTGCTGTGGTGTGTTCACGTATGACAAATGGTCACTTTCATATGACTGGATTAATCTCTATCTGTTGCATCTGGATAGTTACCATAAGCAGTAGCTTTGGTGTGTTTACCTGCCCTTAGAAAAGAATGCAAAACTCATGACAGACACTAATGAGTACTTGCTGAAGCAGACTTACATAGCACTTATATAATACATGATATATATATATATATATATAAAATGAAAAAAAAAAATTAATAATACAGTCCTGTCAGGTAGAAAATTTCTTTACTTTAAACCTTCATTACTGAATAATAAGACTATGGTTTTATTATTCAGTAATTAATATGAATTATTCAGTAAATAGTATTAATTATTCAGAAAGTAGTATATATTATTCAGTATCGACTACAAATTATTCTGCAACCACCATAAATGATCCAGTAACTGCTAAAAATGATTCAGTGTCTTCTACAAATAATTCAGCCACCTTAAAAAATGATTCTGCATTTACTATAAATTATTTAGAATCTACTGTGAATGATTAAGTATCTTCCATTGATTTTTTTACTATGAGTTATTCAGTAACTGTTATTTAATATTCTGCATCTACTTCCGTATCTACTATATTCAGATTTCGTTTCTCATATTACTCTGTTACTACGATCAATGATTCAGTATCTACAATAAACTAATTAGTATCTACTACAAATTATGCAGAATGTACTATGCATATTCAATCTCTATGATTTATTCTGGACCTCCTATCAAACTGCTATGTTAGTTATGTATTTATGTGAAGAGATCTTGGACCACATGTTTGGAGGTTTAAGAGCTTAAATGAACAGTGAGACCTAAGTTTGTGACTTTGCTGCATCTAAACAACTATCAGCTGGATTTAATTCAATAAAAGCTTTTTACATTAAGACACAGTTTTTTACATTAAGAGTTTTTTACACAGTTTTTCACACCATTTTTTACATTAAGAGTTTTTACAGTTTTTTACACAATTTTTTACATTAAGAGTTTTTTTACACTTTTTTTACACCATTTTTTACATTAAGAGTTTTTTTACACAGTTTTTTACACAGTTTTTTACATTAAGAGTTTTTTACACAGATTTTTACATTAAGAGTTTTTTTACACAGATTTTTACACCATTTTTCACCGCCAGCGGTGACTGAACAGTAGTTTCTCTGTGCCTGGTGGAGGCGTCCACACAGTTGATGAATGCAGAACTAAACAATGCAGGTCCACATTCAGTCAATACTGTTATCAGCCATCAAACAAACACACACGGCTGAAGGGCTGTGTCAAATGCAAAAGCACCTGAAGGACTATGGGAGTACTTTCAAATGATTCAAATTATTTTAGACTCTACTTCTGAAGATGTTCAATAATTACATAATCTTAAATGTGAATGTAATCTTGGTTGAAATAACTTAGAATTTATATAATTTCATAGAGAGTCTATTATCACAAATAACACAAAGAATAGAGTTTTACTTGGCTTTTAAACAATATTTTTGAAAAATACAGAAAAGGGTCCAGTAAAAAAAACATTGTTTCAAATACATTTCATTTCATTTGTACTGTTTCCTCTAGCTTCCTAAAAGAAGATGTTATGTTACTTACTGTACTGTACTTACTTACTGTGATGTTATGTATGTTACTTACTGTAGCTGCCAGAAAATTATCTGAAAATTCTGTAGAGAAGAAAGAGAAGCTTTCTTTTAATGTAAGTTAATGGAACAAGAATATAAATAATTGTTTGCTTTTTCTATGTATCCATTTGTCATAGTTTCATCAGAGCGTGAACAGCAGTTAGCCTTTTAAAATGATGTAAAATTAGACAGTTAGCTGTGCTCAGATCTAACTGAGTAAAGGACTGCAGTATTTGTGCTGTATTATGAACAGTTTTTTAATTATTAGACAGTTTTTTATTATTAGACTGGATATGCTCTTGTGTCTCTGCAGGTCAGTTCCAGGCTGTGAGAGCGCTGATGGTGATCGGGATTGTGATGGGTGTGATCGGCACAGGGATTTCTCTGTTCTCTCTGAAATGCTTCAGAATAGGACAGGCCGAGAACTCCACCAAGGCCAAAATGACCCTGACGGCTGGGATCGTGTTTATCATCGCAGGTAATCAGAAATCCAAGGCAAACCAGCCTGTATTACACTCGTTTCATTATATTTTTTCCTCCAAAGGTCCAATTATAAGACTGATATAGAGCTCTGTTCTGACTGGCTGCCCTGTACTGTGCCTGAAATGATGAAAAGTACAATAACCACAATCTCATTCACATCATGATGAATTGCTTCATGCAAATGTAAATGTGTTCATGGTTGGTGCCGGAATGCACCTTTCCACTGGTGTACAGGAACCGTTCTGTATCTAAACTGTACTGTGATGTAAGACAATTGCTTTGATGTTCCAGTTTATCGCAGTCCAGTAACAGAGTTTCTGACTCAATTGTCTCCAAAACCACGTTCATGGAGTCAAACCAACGGAAAGTTTTTCTGCTTTTATTACTGTGGTCCTTTATTATTTATAGTACTTCGCCAACCTCCCACTTGTTAGTGTGTATCTCCACTGTTGTTTTTTTTTTGCATGTATAGTAAAAAGACAGCGGCCTCGTTCCACGTTGTGATGACAATTCGACCAATCAGAAATCAGTGATGCAGTCAGTTCGGCTCCGGCCCACCTTTACCTAACGAGTAGCTCGGGTTCAAGTCGCTTTATTTGTAATAGAAAAATATTTGTTCACAGTACGGCATAATTCATTTGACTGATCGAACTACAAATACTATTTTTTTCCTCTCTGCTCTCCGTAGGCCTCTGTGCCATTATTGGAGCATCTGTTTACGCGAACCAGATAGTGGCCAGCTTCGTTTCCACCACTTACAACGCTAACTATGGAGGGTACAACCAGATGGAGATGGAGGGGATGGGGATGAGCATGGCCACCACGTAAGACCAGGGCTAAACCCTCTGAACCTAAATAAAAACAGCGATTTACAGTTGTGCTCGGAACAGTTTTCCTCTTGCCTTTATCTGTGTTCTGGGGTGTAGCCACTCGTGAGTCACTTCATCAGCCTGTTTGTTCTCTAACGCTCAGGTACACCTTCGGCCCCGCCCTCTTCGTGGCCTGGGTGGGAGCAGGCCTGCTGATATTAGGAGGAGTTCTGAAGTGTGTGGCCTTCAAAGGGATGTACGCTGAGAGTGCACCGTGAGTACCTGTACAATAATAATAATAAAAATAATAATAATAATAAGAAGAACAACAACAACAACAATAATGACAACAATTGTAAAATCACTACCACTACCACTACTACTAAGGTAAATAATAATAATAAGAAGAACAATGACAATATGAATAATAATACTGTCCATCACAATAGTAACAATAATAATAATAATATTACTAATACTGCTCCTATTACTAACAAATAATTGTAATTGCTGTAAAAGTAATGACAACAATCATATTACTACTACTATTACTACTACTACTAATAATAACAATGACAATAATAACAATAATAGTAATGGTTATGACTGTAACAGCATATAACAATATTCAATAATATAAAAGTACACGCTTCACATGCAAATGATTAGTTATTATTAGGTATTATAACACTTCATGTACTATTAATACAAAAATATTTAATGACATTTAAGCACAAGCTCATTATGCTTATATTTCAACCCCTATATAATACTACTACTATTACTTCTAATAACAATAATAATAATAAATACAATTGGTTTTGCTTTAATGTTTACAATACATACAATACATTTGAAAATCACATAAACACTCACTTACTCCTGTAACTGCTTAATCTTTTAAGATACCCGAAGCCTTTCCCAGGGCCTACGGGTGCGAGGCAGGGACCCACTCTAGGAACACATTTATTAAATGTACTTTTTATACATGTATTAATACATTAATTATTTATTTTCTCTTTTCTCTTGTTTTGCAGCACCTACAAGGGGGTTGCGTACAAAGTTCCAGCGCAGTCCAGAGTTGAGGAGGGCAGTGAGAGTGGCAACAGAGAGCAAAAATATGTATAAAAAGAAGACAGAGTGTCCTTTCTCCTGTCTGGATGTTTTTGCCTCAGGAAATGTTCCTGTTTGTTTGTTTGTTTGTGACATTTGTTAGAGATTAAAAGGAAAAAAATCACCTTCATTTAGCACTGTTTTTCTCATGTGAGTCGTTGTGATGCTAATATGGATAATTATACACACTCCCTTCTGCACAAAGTTATTCATCAATTAATATTTGCTTTTTTATAACAATAAACTGATAAATACTGATCTCATTGCGCATTTTTCTTTTTTCTTTTTTTATCCCAGCCACCAGTCCCCGTCTTCGGAGGACAACTTTATTTTTAATACAACTGTAGTGTCAAAATGTTTAGTGAAGCTGGACCCATCAACATACCCATAAAAAGTGACACAACATAGCAAGGAAAAAAACACGACATCATCAAGCAGAACACTATCGTGAAGAAAAAAATGCCAAATTCTGCTTCTTTAGTTACCAGAGCTACAAGACTAACATTGCTAACACAAGAAGTCAATATTCGCATTTTCTGTAAATAAAAAAACTGTCATACTGTGAGCTGTAAAAATGAACTAAGCAGGAGGACTGATCTCAGATCAGATTCTTGTGTATTTATTTCATCATTGCACATTGTATTTCCAGGCTATACAGTGCTCAGATACGTGATAAGTTTTGTGTCCTAAACCACAGCCACAAGTCCGTGTTAATGAAGAGCTGGATGCGGCTTTGAGTGAATTAAGAGAAGTCCATGTATTTACAGGAAACATGTGACTACTGACTGCCAGTGTAATGAACATGAACTTTGTAGCTCCAGTTCTATACTAAAGAAACAGAATTTGGACATCAAACATGTCTTAGATGATTGACCACATCTAAAGCGAGTGGAAAATTATACAAAACTGATTTTCACTGAACTATTCCTTTAATGTGTTCCTAAGGATACACACATAAGTACACATGCATGTTTCAACACATTTTAGAGTGTATTTTAGAGTGTATTGTGGATTTGAATACTGATCCTGTTTTAAGGCACATTTACAGAGGCTTCAGCAAATATAATTTCACTACAACAACCACAAATTTTATTAAATTCAAACAATTTATTTTATAAATAAAAATCACATATATAACATATAAGGGATTGGAGATATCTAACATATATTTAAATAAGATATCAAT
>JBBPDE010026991.1:0-10557 GCA_037974605.1 Nannopetersius ansorgii
ACACACACACACACACACACACACACACACACACACACACACACACACACACACACACACACACACACACTCTATGTGGGAAAAGTCCCACACTTGTGACTCAGAGGCCCTTTTCTCAGCAAGGCTTTTACAAGTTTCTCTATAAGATCCAAAGAAACAGCATGGTAGTGTTGCTCTAAAGCAGCGGTGACCAGTTCTGTTCCTGGAAATCTACCACCATTGAGTGTTCAGATCCAATACATATAGCTTAATACTGTTAGGTCAGTACTAAACAGTAGCTAAACTTTGTGGTGGTCTCCAATGCCAGGATTGGGCACACTGACCTAAAATCTCTTCCGAAAATCTTTTATATTCCTCATGTTTTCATAGAATAATGGCAATTAGAGCCAAAAATATACCAAATAGTACCAAGAGGGACCGTGGGACCACGGACAAACACTTTGATTCATTAAAACACTGAATAAATAACCTTTTTAGAAACCCTACAGTGATATTTACTTCTGTGTCTACAGTATTAACAGATAATTATATTTCCCACCCCTAATTTGATCTCCAGGCATGCCGCCCGGGTCTGAGGTGCAGATGAACGGCTATAGGCAAGGAGTCGTACAGCCTCTGCAGTCACTGCACCTGGTTCACCAGACTGGAGGAATGTACTGTATGCCAGGAGGACTGTGGCTCATGACTCTAAAATAATCAGCTACAGCAGGGAAAGAGAGAGAGAGAGAGAGAGTGAGAGAGAGAGTGAGAGAGTGAAAGAGCCTCAGATATGAAGGATGGTGGGGGCGTATGGGGACAGTGACCACACTGGGGAATGTCACCGCTCTAGAGGGAGGAGCACTTCAGACATGGGTCATCTGTTTAGGCTGGGCCACATTTTAGAGCACCGTATGAGAAACCTAAGCTCATTAATCATTGACTGTGTGGTTGTGAGTAAGCGAGGCCATGCATTCTGTCAAGTTCTTTATGTGTGCATGCCTGTGTGTTCTCAATGAGGGCATGTGGGTCAACTCTCTGTTCTTCGACACATGCAGTGGTTATAAAAGACACCATGTTTCACAATCACAGCATTTGATGAATTTGCAGACACAGACGCACCACGTGGGTCACAACATGGCCTTGTGTTTGCACCCCAGAGGCCGTGCAGTAAAAGACAATACTGTAAGTGAAATGAAATCCAGCCACAGATGGTTCAAAACTAGTCTAATCTGTGAGCCCTCTGACTGACTGCATGAATTTAAGCATGGCAGCATGTTGTTGGGCCTTTTAAAAATAGCCATGGCAAAGACGGGTCTAGGGACCACACAAATAATGCATCCAACCGAGGCTGGCCATCTGTGTATATGGATGTGTGTGTGTGTGTGTGTGTGTGTGTGTGTGCGTGTGTGTGTGTGTGTGTGTTTTCAAGTTTCCATGACCCTTGCTCCGCTACGTGCTATAGAAGTCCCGAGGGAGGAGCAGTAGTAAATGCTGAGAGGATCTGACTCATGAGACGTTTTCTGCAGAAATGCTGCAGGCTATACTCTACTACTTATCCACTTATAGTGCTCTACCTTAGTGGCACATGACTGTCCACCAACTGTACTGTGTACACACTGTGAAAAATATTTTCTTAGGTCAACTTTAAAAGTGTTTCATGCAGTTAACAGAAGTCTTTATCATTCAGTGTCTGCATAAAAACATGGCTTTTTGTACCCTTCAAAGTACTGTCGTCCTTTAAAACACCTACAAAGTGGCTGTTTCCTTAACCTAAAGATGGCCGCATTTCAGCTTTACTGGGGTATAGGTTGAACCTAGGTGAGCAGGAAGCAGAAGCTGGACAATTATGGCCGAGACCTTCATTCTTCCTTTATCACTATTTTCTGCCCACTAGTCATTTCCTATCCCACCCACTAGCTGGGACTCCCCCAGTCACATGATACAACCAACACTGGCAGGGTGAAGTCCCTCCAAGTCACATGAAACCAACCACATGAAGCCATCTTTTCAAACTGCCGACAGAACAACATCGCTGAACTTGGAGGAGAGAACTAACAGATAACAGACACTCATACAGGCTGAGAGGGAAGGCCATTCTGCCCACCTAAAGAGAGCAAAGCCAATTAAACTGTCTTGGACTCAATTGGCTGCAGCAGCACCAGGGATCAGCATCTCCTGATAACATGGCCAACACTTCAGTGGTCACCAAACCTCCTCCTGCTGATCTACTTATCTGTGTTTAGCTTCAACCTGCATCTAACATGCTGCCCCCCACCCTTACTTAACACTCCAGCCAATCAGAGACTTCTGAAGAAGTTATTCAGTCAGGAAGATCAAGATCCAGGACCCATTCAGTAGTTCTGCTATTAGCAAGGAGAGAATATACAAACCCCACAGAGAAAGGAACCCAGTTTCCCCAACCAGGAGCATGAATAATCAGCTATCAGTATATTTGTTCCTTTTTTTCAAAATATTATATCACAAATGAGGAATATGCTTCACACATCAACAGCCTTTATTGTTATTCTGATTAAATAAATCAGAAACAAGTGTTTCCATAGTGATGTGAATTCTGCTCTCAATGCGCACATAATGGGCTCATGAACTATCGCAGTGCATCCGACTATTAAACACAGAGGTGCCACACGACGCTCTTAGTGTGATGCTTAAGAAGAAATATTTTTGATTTCCTAAAGAATCTGCTTAAAAGAATTATTTTTTTTAAATGAGCCATGCGAGTGTGAAGAATCAGCTTTAGAATCTTTACATAATCAGAAAGGTCCTTAGAGTGTCCCTCTTTTAAGCTGTGACATGAAATCCACCTAACAAGTAATACAAGCTTCAACTGCACTGGGTCAGCATAAAGCAGACTAAACCCCTAAATCAGCATTGATTTATCTCAAAATGATTTACTTATGTGGTTTCTGACACTGCACGACATGCTGTCATCTAAAAAAATGGATAATTGTACAGATCAAATATATACTTTTAGATGGCTGCGACTGTCAAGGGCAACATATTTTTGCCCTTAGATTAATAGTATGTCAAATAAAGTCAGAAGAAGTGCTATAGAAAATCTAATCAAATCAGAATAGCTCACAGCAGTGGTGAAAGGAACATCCAGAGTTTACAAAGTTACATCATGAAGTTGTTACATTCTTATGAAGGTTTTTTAATATTTTTATGAACAAGCTTTGGTCAAACACATGGTGGAGCGATGCATGCAGGCTGTTGTGAGGTAAGGTAGGCCCCACAGAGAACTTAATTTTTTAAGCTTTACCACAATTTTACAATAATCAATCTTATATGTAAAAAGTCAAAAGAAACTTTTTGCATTGTTGGTCATTTTACATAGTAAATGAAATTGTACTTGTATTGTAGACACCCCTGTTTCCTTTCACTACCACTATAAACAAATCCAGTGAGTATCTCCACAATGCTACAGTTCACATAAAAATGCTCTCAATAAATTGATCCACATACAGGCCCTTGAAGTTTAATTCATCCATTGCTTTTTAGTTTTTCTAGTGACTGTATTGAAAAACAGCTAATTGCTCTCATGAGAGTAAATAAATGAAACAGTCAGCATGTCTGGGGTGTTTATGGGGTTCAAATTAAGCAAAGCAAACAGTTCAGGTGAACAAAAAGCTATATTTGTACTGTACATCAACCTCTGCCCTGTTACAGCAGTGCATGTATTGCACTGTAGTATATGGGGGGTTATTAAGGCCACAAGCTCAGAGATTTGTTTATGATAATGCATAGTTGTGGTATTACACACACAGCAATAAAGCTGAGGTGTGCAGATACAGCTGTTGTAGAGCGTGCTGTGGAGTCGCACTATTTGAAGAGAGCTTAGGGACTTTTCCAATTAAGGCACTGCTAATAATGTTCGAAGGATCAGATCAAATGCATTCAGTGTATTTCTGTCATTTGTAGAGTACGCTTTCTTTCAGAAAGTAGAACGTAAATTGGCTGCAGAGGTCAAACGTGTAAATGTATGAAAATATAAAAAAAGGCATAATACAAGAACAGAGGCAGGGATGTCATGGCTTTGTTCCAGAGATCAGTAAGAAACTCAGAACACATGCAGTCTGGCTGTGGTTTCGACAGTCATAAGAAGAAGCGTAATGTTTAGCGTTGTTTACCGAAGCCCAGTTTTTCTAATGGAACATTCTTAAACACAACCTCTGCGGAGAGAGATGCCGGGTGAAGGCAAATGCTGTAAGAAGAATGTAATGGAATGGTTGACTAAGCAAGAGCACAAAAACACAGAGCAAAGGCCCCCAAAGAGAGAGAGAGAGGACAGCAAGGTGTAGAAAAGTGGTGCACAACTCTCTTTCTCTCTTTTTTATTTTTATTTTTTTTCTCTCTACCTTTTTTCCACTTTCTTCTCCTTGTCCCCTGCTCTCTCACTGTTTCTCTCTCTCACTTTCTCTCATCTTTCCTTCATCTTTCCTTCTCTCTTTGTTTCTCTTTCTCTTTGTTTCTTTCCTCTGTTTCTCTCCCTCTCTTTCACAGTCACCATTATACCTTCAGATTTACTTATTGTCTCTGTCTCTCCCTTTCTGTTTCTCTCTCTATCTTTTCTACTTTCTTTTCCCCTCTCTTCTACGAATTCCCGTCTCCTTCTCTCTATTTATGTTACTCTCTTTCTGTCTTCCTATCTGTATTTCCTGTGCCCTGTCTCTCTTTTTCTTTCTACCCCCTTTTTCCAAATCTCTTTCTCCATCTTTCCATGTGTTTTCTCCCACTCCATTTTCTCTCTATTTTTTTCTTTCCCTCTCTCTCTTCCCCCCACCTCTCTCTCACTTTTTTGCTCTCTCTCTCTTCCCCCTGCACTCTCTGTCACACACAGACACATGAGCGCACACACATATGCAAACACATCTTAACCATGACTCAAGTCTCTAGGGAGCATGTGTGAGAACAAGCACGTCTGAGTGTAACCTTTGTGTACGTGGTTGCTGCACTTCCCTCCGATGTGCTCAGCCACAGTTCTAGCATTAGTTTATGTGTTAGTTTAGTTTATTAGTTTATGTGTGTTAGGAACGACCCCAGTGTGGCTAAGGTTAATATTAGTTATTAAACCAAACTATGCAAGAGTGATGTTATGTAACTTACAGTAGGACATGTGACACAACCTTATCCAGAGGCTGTGTGTGATGTTTTAACAAGGAAACAACACATACTGTGTATGGTCTCTGTTGGGGTTCTAGTATGTTAATGATCAGCCACAGCATTAATGCCATTAATATCACTGATATGTGAAGTGAATATTGTTGATAATCTTGTTACAGTGGCACCTGTCAAGTGGTGGGATATATTAGGCAACAAATGAACAGTCCGTTCTTGAAGTTGATCTGTCAGAGGCAGAGAAAAACATGTAAATGTAAGGATTTGAGTGACTTTGACAAAAGCCTAGCCAGCAGAGGCTGTGTGACACTCAATGTTCTGCTGGAAAATCTTGGGTCTCGCATTTATGTGAATGTTACTTTAACATGTACCACCTAATTAAACATTTCTTCAAACCAAATACATTTCTCTATGGCAGCAGTATCCCCTAATAGCGGGCGGCATGGTGGCGCTGTTGCGTCACAGACTCCTGGGTTGGGCGCAGGGTCTTTCCGTGTGGAGTTTGCATGTTTTCCCCGTGGGTTTCCTCCCACCACCAAAAACATGCCTGCTTTGGGGAATGGGTGAATTGACCACTCTAAATTGCCCATAGGTGTGAACGTGAGCGTGAATGGTTGTCTGTCCCTATATGTGGCCCTGCGACGTGCTGGTGACTGTCCAGGGAGTACCCCGCCTTCGCACGCTGCAGCTGGGATAGGCTCTAGCTCACCCGACCCTGAATGCAGGAATAAGGGGTAGATAATGGATGGATGGATATCCCCTAACTGCAGAGGCCTCTTTCAGCAGGACACTGTGGCCTAATCACACTACAAAATTCTTCAGGACAGGTTTGAGAAACAAGACAAAATATGATAAAGCATCGGTGGAGTGTGCAGGACTCCTGAAGCCAAAAACCACACCTTGAAGGGTCTGAGGAGTCTAAGGGTTCCCTGCTGCTAGAAAATTTTCATTACAAATATGTAGCATATCATAGCTCATAATAAACTTTCAGTTTCATTGTTCTTCTTTTTTTTTGATTGGTTGCCATTTGAAAACATCAGTTATTTACTATGTAGTATATAAAATACATTATGTAGAGATCTTATGTTAGATGCTGGTCTGGATATTGGAGGGATAAAAGAGATTAAATTTGATCCAGTGCTGTAACAAACCTGTCTGAAACAAAAACACATTGAGTGATGTCATTCTGTTAGCTTGGCATTCCTGCCTGTGGGATAGAAGACTGTTTAAGTAGTTTGAGCATGATTGCTGACTTGTCAATGTCTAGAGACATCTAAAATAGGGGCACTAGAGAACTGAAGACCTGCCAGTACCCAACGTTTTAAAATCATTACTGGAACAGAAAAGCAGGGTATAGTGCCGTCTTGACCAATCTCAAGATATGACCTCACATCCTGAAATTGTATAAAAACAAGAGTCTGTGTGTGTGTGAGAGTTTTAGTGGAGGCTTGATTTGTTTTGCAGGATTCTATGAGACCAAGTAACAAACTGGCAGTCTGCCACAGAGAGAGCCCTTGACTAAGAAAATAAGCCCCCCCACCCCCCACCCCCCAAAAAAAGCTAAATCACCGTGAATGCTGTGCCAGTTACACAGCTTTACTGAAGCTTGGCACAAAGGCACAAGCCGGGGCTTGTTTACAAAACCCCTCACCTAATATTTGACTCTCTTAAAATTAACCTGTGCCCCTTTCAAAACATTTTAACCAGTAAATAACGCAAAACTGAATGAAAGTCTTCAGCACATACACAATGTCACAAGCAGGTCTTGTTGATGATGATGGAAGTGTAGATCCATACAAATTCTTTCCTTGATCCTTGCCCCCCCTGTTTTTGTACCCTCTCAATTCAAGTGAGTTTTGAACTGTGGAGGCTTTGGATGGCATTTGCCCTAGTAAGTGTGTAAGAATGCGACACAGAAAGCTCTTCAGACTGGAATTCACATTGCAGAAAGCGTCAAACACGCAGGCTTTACTCCTGCATCTCTCACTGTTTGTGTGTAATGATTAAGGACTGTAGGCCTATAGGAGAACATGCTTTCATACTTTAGCTTACTGATGAGCCCTACATGCTCTTTGCTTCTTTTGTGTTCGTAGCTGTCAACACTTCTGGATAAAAACAGTGAACAAACAAACACATATTACATTAACAAAAACCAAAGCATCAAAGGTTTGTGTACAGTAGTGTTCACTGGTTAGAAATCACCTTTTTGTTGATTTAAATACAGTCACAATGGCAGAAAACAGAATTACAGAGAAGCCTCAACTCAATATTCAGCCCAACTGTTCAGGTATTTGGTGGTCACCCTTTGCCTCTATTACAGCTTCCATTCTTTTTGTGAGGTGTGCTCTCATAAATCTCATGGAATCTTTTTCTTGCTTCTTGTAAACTCCTACAAACATCAGTTTTAGAAGTTGGCTGCACTTTCTGCTTAAGTTAATACCAATTACGAATGTACACTTATTGGTCTATGTATCTCAGATTTATAGTTTGGGTATGTTAGGGAATTTTTATTAAAATGATGGAAAAGAGAAAGTAAGCAACAATATCTGAAATTTAACAGGATAGATGCATGTGGGCTCATTATTTGGTAGGCAGCATACCACTGTTGCTTTAAAACGATAGGCCAGTTATTAAAGTAGTTCCACTGTAAAGTGTTATCCAAAGCTGAGCTTGAATTTCTCTCAAAGGTGAAAGCTTTACATGCTGTTTATCTGATGGGGACACTTTTGGTGTCTTTGCACTGTTGTTAAGAGGAAACTTGTTTTTTTCCCACCTATATTCCTTTAAATATACATTTACTAACCCTGAATTGTAGCATTATTCCACCGCATTGTTATTTTATCCATTATATGTTCGTGTTCCATTCTAAGTATTTTGTATTAAGGTTTGACTTTAAATACATTTAAGAATAAGAATAATAATGAGGGCATAAAATTAAGGATCCATGAGGAGCCCTTTGGGATATTTTCACAGTAGTGTTAAACAAGATATACGCATCATCCCTGTCAAATCAGCGCGTTTTTCCTACGCCGTTATATTTTATGACATAATAATTGTAATTTATTCTCTTTTACATGCTTAGATGATTATAATTTAAATTAAAATTTAACAACATATATTCTGAAAAGCTAACAGGAAATGAGAATGATTTGGGGGGAGGGGTTAAAAAAATATATATTTTTTTTACATTTAAAATGGTTTGCATCAAAGATCCTCACTGTTTGTATTTGCATTGGAAATGGTTTAAACTTAAATGTCTTTGTATTTATGAAACACACCCTTTCTGTTTTCACTGTAAAGGTTTCACCTCTGAAAGTGCTTGACCCTGGTCACGCTGTATTTAAGATGTGGGAGACTGAAGAGAATTTGTCTTTAAGAGGAGATTCAGAGAGGGAATTCTTCCTTGTTTTACGTGGTATGCTGTCATATTCAATCGTTTTCTTTCTCATGAACTCATCTGACTCCTCCCATATGCACGCACACACACACACACACACACATGCACACATGCTCACACACACACACACATGCACGTACACACACACATACCTCTTTGATTCAGCTTACTCTGACATCAAAGGTGGAGTAAAAGTCATGGGGCCTGCGTACCATTTCATGACTGATAGGAATGAGAGATTGAAGTAAAAATGTGATGCTAGGACAGACTGTGACTCCCAGTTTGTGCTCTTGCGGTGTCTCAACAATGGGGGATGGGTGCGCACTACACAGATGAAAAAACATTGTAGGTTTTAGTCTCCTTGACTAAACTGAAAGCACTATTGGAGTTAAGCTATCTGTTCCAGGTTGCGAGTTACATGAAGCATTATTACCATACAATTTGACAGCAATTGAAAAATAATCAGAGATTTGTCTGCACCGATTACTTCATTACTACTACTGATTAAATTAGCATATCCCATTGTTTAATATGATGCATAGTTCATGCAATATAAATGAATATACAATGTGTTATTTATATATTATCATCATTAATTACAAGCTCTCCAACTAATTAATGTAAATTAATCACACACATGTTTACAACAAAACATTTTTTGCACAGTTCTTGTTTAATAACAGCAAGAACAGTTAAAGAATTCCACCTATAAGGTGCAGTTTGAGATAATACGCATTCAAGCATGGATGTCAGAAGCATTTTAATGGTCTTTACTCCTGTTCCGTGTGTGTTCCGTGTGTTCCGATGGTCATGCACACAAGGCATCTCGAGTCTGGGATCAGAGGCTGTGCTGGCTCGGACCAGCGGGTTCGCCCCTAAATGCTTTGCATTGAGGTGATATTTTAGACTACACGTACTCCAATGATACAAAAAGTACTTATTGCATGAACTTCAGATAACAATACTCCTATCAACCTTTCCGACTGTCCATTGTTAAACATGGACCTTCATTTTACAGAATCAGGTTTTTAACTCGTTAATTCAACACCCCTACTTTTATGTATTCATCTCTGATTCTTTCATATACATTAATATGACTTGAATGTAAATCCTTTATATCCTTCATGCTAATCCAACCCTAATATTGCTCCAAGCTCATAAAAGAACATTAACAAAATGGTAGGACCTAAAACCTGTGTTCATAAGGCCACGTGACATGTACATACACCTTTCAGGAAGAATGACATCAACACGCATTGACATCTGTAATTGCTACACATGTCAGTTGTCTTTATACATTGTTAAGTAAGTTTATGTCATATGTCATAAACGACTTAAGAATGTCTCAAATAGGTTTTTGAATCATTATAGAGAAAACGAATGAGCTACATAGATCATGATTACAGCCGGCTATTAAAAACAACTGCATGGTGGAGCAAGCAGCTGTTTAAACAGCTGTAAGTGTTAGCTGGTGAGTTATGCCATCTGTTTAGAGAAAGTCAGGTTTATAGTCACGGCTCAGGTAGCTGACAAAGTATGATACAACCAAGTCAGTAAACCATCTTCTGTTTTGTTATCTTGTCCATTGACCAGGTTTAATCAGTCATTTGAAATGATAGTGTTTGAAATGATCACTTGACACATCCCAGGAAATAAGTATTTATAAGGATAATAGTATTTGCATTATGTTATTGGTAAATGCTTGGCTACTAAAGCAGATACTGCAAATCAAATTCAAGTGAATTTAATAATTCAGGGTAATGTGCAAAGGGGAGGCTGTTTAACACTTGTCTTGGGGAAAAGTGCTCAGAAGCAAATGGGAGACCTCAGACAGAAGGAACACAGGTGTGCACTATGATGCTAAAAAGACAAACAGAAAAAGCAATATGTGACTCAAATGTAGCCTGTTAGTATCACTAAAATACTACTAGTGAAACACACACATGTTTCATCTTTCTTACCCCACCCTTTTCTGTCTCTCTCTCTCTCTCTCTCTCTCTCTCTCTCTCTCTCTCTCTCTCTCTCTCTCTCTCTCTCTCTCTCTC
>JBBPDE010027048.1:0-5000 GCA_037974605.1 Nannopetersius ansorgii
AGAAAGAGATAGAGGAGAGAGACACAGCGAGAGAGAGAGAAAGAGATAGAGGAGAGAGACACAGCGAGAGAGAGAGAAAGAGATAGAGGAGAGAGACACAGCGAGAGAGAGAGAAAGAGATAGAGGAGAGAGACACAGCGAGAGAGAGAGAAAGAGATAGAGGAGAGAGACACAGCGAGAGAGAGAGAGAGAGAGAGAGAGAGAGACACAGAAAGAGAGACACAAAGAGAGAGAGACACAGAGAGGTTCCTATTCCTATGTCTGCAACAGATCACACAGGAAACCCATATGATCACACAAACAGTAACATCCATACAACAAAATAAACTCAACTTCAGGAAGAATTGGAAGTATCCTCACAACAAAAGTAGCATTTGTGTGGTGAGCAATTTTATACAAAGCCATTTTCACTGTGCAGGTCTGCTAGCCATAGGCATGACTGTGGGGTTTATGTTTCTTCATTTGCAGCTACGCCCCCACATATCCTGAACGGGTAAAGTAACAGTGTTCAAGACAAAACAATACGGAGGACAGGTGAAAAGTAAAGACAAAAAGTCATGCAGGTCAGCGACAAAAACAACATTCAGTATTCTGCACTGATAATATTAAAAACACAGGGAGAGAGAGAGTAATAAAAAGAAAGTAAACACAAAGACAACCAACAGCAAAAAGGAGAATAGAGTAGAGTTGAACATCAGGTATAGTGGACAAAAAAGGCTTCACACTAGAGCTGCACAATATGGATAAAATATCAGCATTGCGATTTTACTGCTACATATTGATATTGCAAATCCTTTCAAGATATTAAAGGGCCTTACATTACTGCTTTTTTTGGAATTAGAGGCTTAAAGTCTATCAACAGCCCATCTCCCCAATCCATACAACCCACATATGGATAATGAACTACAGAAACAAAAGATTTCAATCAAAAAAATCAATGTTTTGACAGCCACAATGGTGGGACTATAGTGGCATGTAACAATTATCACTGTACTTAAGCCTGGTCATTTCACAGCAGGTCTAATTATCGGTGTTTCTGCCAACTTTACACTATGCTGTGGTGTGAAAAACAGAAGCCTGCAAGAATTAAAACGGTAAGACTCTTCAAGCCTAATCTATAATAAACTATTGTGTGGACTGATGTTGCAAAAAGACCCAGTTCTAATATTGATAAAGAGTCCTTAGCTGTGTTTTCATGCCAGAGAAATGACCTTTCTGACCACTGTAAAGGACAGTGATAGTAATTCATTCAGTCACACGTGACTATGTTATGCAACTCTACACAGGATCATACAGCATCTGTAGGTTACAGATAAATATGTTTATACAGATTTGATACATTAAGTATCAGATAATTGGCAAATAGTTGGCAAACTGCCCCAATTTACCAGGGAAAAAGCAGTTAGAGGAATATGTTGCCTTGCTGTTTAAATCCAAATAAGAAGATATATAATATACATCTTTAATCAGGGTTGCATGCCGCATTTCATCCTAATTCACAACACACATTTTGTGTGTGTGTGTGTGTGTAATAATATTTTATATATATATATATATATATATATATATATATGAATAATATGCACACAATTATACACAGACACACACACAGACTGATGCAGTACTAGGAGTATTAGCCTTCTGCATTCTAGCAGCAGTTGAGTTTTTTTTTTTGACAGCAAGGTACATTTTTTTCATTATTTCACAGTATCAGTATTGTTACTGTAAATATTATTTTAGCATAAGTCATACATAAATTTGATACTGCAAGAACAGTTGTGCACAGAGACTGGGCGAAACCTAGTGTGTTTGCACGTGTGTGTGTGTGTGTAAGAAAGAGAGAGAGAGAAAGTACGGAAGTGTGAGCTAAGCTGCAGACACCTGATGAGAGGCGGATGATCCACCGTCCCAACCTCTCCGTAACCAGGGTCACACACAAACACAAACAAATATGCAAATGCTGATTCAGATAAACCCATGTACTGAGCCTTACTCGCGCCTCCAGTTCTCCATAATTAGTGAAAACGGGAGCAGAGCTGAAGAGCTGGAGAGACCAAAAGATCTGCTGCCAAAGAGTTCGGTGAACACGCCTGAGACATTTTTTACTCATCTCTCTTCTCTCTCGAACACTGTTATCAGAATTTAAACGTCAGCTGTTAAACGGTTAAACGTCCAGCCCGGGACTGCAGCGTTAATTTCACTCACCTCTCGCGGGGGCAGACTCGGAGAGGACCAGGCAAAACACTTACAGCTTAAGTTTTATTTTTTATTCATTAATCCAGACCCTGTAGCGCCGGGACGCTTGCAGATCCAGGCTCCAATGGTCCAACGGCCATCTCTCGAGCTGCAGTTTGATTTCCACGCGGGACCCGCGCGTGGTGGTGGGAGAGTAAAGTGAAAACGGCGCATGCGCGGTAAGACTCGTTCACTCGGAATCGAATTCGTTTAAAATGCGCGATCCGAATGAATCGACTCTGTGAACTGAATCTAACCATCCAGAATCAGAATCCTTTACTGATTGCTTATATTATGACAGCCCAGAGACAACGATGCAAGAACAATATAAAGTAAACAAAAAAAAATTTTAATAAAATCTCAGTATGATCTACTGCATGCTATATACACAAATCTACTTTCGGCTGCTCCCAATTAGGGGTTGCCACAGCAGGTCTCCATTTCATCTCCTTCCATCCTCTTCCTCTCTCACATCAATGGCCTGCATGTCCTTTCTCAACACATTCATAAACCTCCTTCTAGGTCTTACTCTTCCCTGCAGTTCCATCAGCATCCTTTTCCCCAACAGACTCAAAGTATCTCCTCAGCACATGTCCAAATCAATGTAATCTTGCCTCTCTGAATTTTAATATTTTCAGCTCTGCCACTTCCAGCTCTTCTCATCAGTGTGATATATACACAGATGTTTGGGTATAAATACTGTAAGTAACTTACAGTTTCACACTCATTTACAAAAATACACAATACTTCACATAGTAAGACTATTGGACATAAGATACTAAACCCAATGATGGGAAGCTTGATTCATAACCCTTATGTTCTGCAATTGAAACCTCCTGAAAACGGTTGAAATTAAAATCGCTACCCAAGTTTGTGTTTTAAGTAGGCTACTTTGTTGACAACTTGTGCTTTAAATAAAACATACGTGTGAAAAAACATGCCCCAATGGCAGGAAATGTCAGCGTTCTGGTGGAAAATAGGTTTCACTACCTAATGTATTGTGACCTATTAGTGGTTCTCATACTCCTACATGTATTTTTATGCTTGGTTATGGCCCTAAAGCAGAGGAAGGATTTTTTTTTGAAGATTATAACATTGCATATTATAGTGCCCCTGGTACCATCCAAAGCAACCAAAACAACTGTGCGTAAAATGTTGATATTTCTAAACAACACTGATGTGTAAAAACAATGTGGACAGAACACTGAAAATTTCATTAAAGTAGAAAGTCTTTTAAAATGAAGCAAAAGATGGCAGCAATTATCTATTCAACATTGAATAGGGTCAAATTGACCCCAAACATAAAAAGGAGGGTTAAATTCTTTGCATAAAAAATATAATTTAGAAGTATTTTCATTGGTTTTAATAGATATAAACATGGTTGTTCTCAGAGGTTTTATTGGATGATATTACACGTTTAAGTATAAATCAAGGTCATGGATTTAGGATACAAGGACTCAAAAATTCATCACGATTTGGTTAAAATAATATACTCACCTGGTTCAGAACAATTTCTCTGGACAAACATGAAAAAAAGGTTGTTCTCAACATCACTGAGTGTTATTTTGATTATTTTATTATGTTATTTTAAAATGCTGCTAATTGTATAATTTTATCATATTGTCTACACACATGATACAAATAAAAGTTTGACTCGTTCAAGAGTTGTCTAATCTCTGTTGTTCTCGGTATCACGCTGTATAATTTCAATAACTTTTATCTTCTAATTTTATGACAGCACTGCATACATTTTACAAATAAAAGTTCGACTCACTTGCACTTCTGAATCGGTTCGAACGATCTATTGAACCAGCTCGAATCATTCAGGTCTTTCATCGTTATTAATAAACATAAAGAAGTTATTCTCCGCGATTATTTCACTGAATTATATAAATGCTACTGTACAATAAGGACTCGACACGTGAATCGGTTCTAAGCTGTTTCGGTAGGGTGACTCGTTCAAAAAGTGGGCTCATCGCTGCAAACAAACCTGAACTAAAGGCTGTTCTCAATATCGCTGTTCATTATTTGATTGTTTTATTAGGTCATTTTTCAAAATACGGCTAATGTTAGTTTTACCACACAGTACTCAAGAATTCCCTGGAGAGCTGGTTCATCACTGAGGGTCTGGATGGTCCCGGTCCAGGCTCTCCTGCTGTTGAACGATGCAGGCGGACGTTTTGCACCACAAACATGTTTTCATTACATTTTAAAGCTATTTAAATTAAAAGTTAATAATCGCTTTTAATTGAGTTCCATGAACATAAATCGTGAAGTGTATATTTCCAACCCAGTGAGTGTGTTTTATTCCCGTCCCCTTCTCTCTCTGTTGCCTGATAAATTATTCAGGTAGCCCACGGCTCCTGCAGCAGAGACCACCACCGAAGGATGTTTTTGTGGGGGAGACGGACCCAAACACCCATAGACGAGTTGAAACAGCGTCTGTACATGCTTGTTTTGCTGTCGTCTGGTCTGGTCTCTGGAGGAGAGCTGTCAAACAGTTGTTTGTTTTTGCACCGAGGCGTTAAAGCCGGGCTAAAAAGATTAAACCCTGCTTTATCACCCACCAAAAATCACCGACCGCACCACCACCCTGACCTCCACAATGCAGAGAGATAAACGGAACCAGTAAACGGAGGGACAGTACCTTAACCGAGCTGCTTCACTCCTCCAGGCTGTGGATAAAGCTGCAGTTATATTCCCCCAAGTCTCTCACACTCAGTCCCCCGCGCTGTTCCTCCAACTGCCTCAAGTATTTAGAGCAC